>JAQIXD010001041.1:0-18151 GCA_034699985.1 Minunthozetes semirufus | reverse complement strand
TCCAGGCCATGTCCAGGGCAAATTGACAATATTTTTCCTGTTGTCAAGGTTTCGACAAAATAGGGTTGGTCACCCTAGTTATGATAGACCTGTAAAGTATAGTTACTATACTATACTATAATATCATTTTTTATTACATGTAATTTCTCATTGGAATCACATATTCTTGAAAACTTTCGACTTATTTCAATTAATAATCATTAATCAATTAATCAATTAATAATTAAATATTCTTAATAAGAAGAGACAAAAATTATAATATGAGTGTTCAGCAAATAAATAGTCTTTTAATGGACACTTTATCCGATTAAATATCAAATTATATTATAATTTTTGTGTAATAGTTATGTTCTTCGGTTAAAATGTGAGACAATATTAAACTCTATTCATCCCATAGTATAGAGAGGAGAGGAAAGAGAGGAGTCATCTGAGAGTCATCTGAGAGGAGTCACTGAATCAATGAATGAGTCATTCAATTGGAGTTTGTTGTGAATGAAAGGCAGTAAACAAACTATTAATACATTCAATGAATGAGTGAATGAATGAACACAATATTGCAGACAATATTCAAATCAATGCCACTGTTTGTAGACTTGTTTACCACAAGTTGTATATGACGTCAATTCTTATCAATTAATTAATCACTGAAATTGTTATTCAAATTAAAGAACTCAAATGTTTTGTCATTCTGAGCCTTAATTTACAGTTCAAACAACTCTTGATTTTTCTTAAGGTTTGTCGATAAGATAGCTGACAAACGATGGCTCCTATTCCTGTGCCCACTGCCGATGAGTTGTGGGGCAAACATTTAATGCCGAGCACTTTGACAATCGATGTCCTAATGCCTAATGGACTGCTTATTGAAGTGTTGGCCACAAGAGAATCTACTTTAGAGACAATTAAACACGACTTATGGTCTGAGGCAAAGAAGAATGTCTTATATCGTTTGCTCAATGAATCCAATTGTTATATATTTGTTTCTGTGACTCAAGACTCTAAGATAGAAGAGTTTTATGACGAATCGCGACGTCTCTGCGATTTAAGACTTTTTCAACCGCTCCTCAAACTCGTTGAACCCGAGGGTAATAAAGAGGAGAAGATATTGACCTCTGAAATCAGTTTAGCCATTGGAAAACCGGTCCATGAATTTGATTCAATCAAAAATTCAGAAGTAATTGAATTTCGAAGAACTGTTCAAAATATTTGTCGAAATATAGTAGAGAAAAGAGAATCCCTTCCTCTTCAAGAGAAAGTGTTTTATGCTTTTCCTCCAGAATTGGATGAAATGACTGCAAACGAAAGCCTAAACTTATCTAAACTTAAAGTCAATGTTTGGGTTCCTTTTGATGGCGGAACTAATGAATCAAATGTTGTCGAAGTTAACCACAACTACTTAGGCGTTGACCTCATCTGTGATGTCCTTAAAATGGTTTATCAAAAGTCAAACAATTTGTCTGAAGAACGACAGCAGGAATTTAGTCAACAAAATAAACATAATTTCGTTTTAAAGATCTGCGGTTTTGAACAATATTTGTTAGGAAATTACCCGCTCTTCAGGTATACGGTATGTGCCATCGATTACCACTTATTTTAACAAAAAATTAACTAATGATTGGTTTGTTTAGTATATCCGGTGCTGTATATCTCAGGCAAAAGTTCCACAATTGCTGTTAATCAATGAAAACCAATTATACGAAAAGGTGCCGAAGAGTGCATTTCTTGTGCCCTCTTTTCTTCGGCGAATCGCTTCACTCAATATTCAGAGCCCCGACACTCATAGCAGTCTTTTTAGTAATCAAGTGATGTCATTGTGGAAAGTGGACAGTCTTTTCAGAATTCGGGTCCTTTTGGCCACTTATGTTAACGTCAAAGATGTGGACCGTATTTACGTGAAGGCAGGTATATATCACGGGGCAGAAGCCCTGTGCGAAGAGAAGCTTACAAAATATGTTGTGCCCCAAACCCCGCGTTGGAATGAAATGTTAGAATTCGATCTCTATATACCAGACATTCCACGAAATGCCAGACTTTGCTTTTCTATCTGTGCGGTCACATACAGAAAGCGTAGGGAAGAGCACTGTGCCATCGCTTTTGGAAATATGCAATTATTTGATTTTAAAAGCCGTCTCTTAAGCGACAGAATTAATATAAATCTGTGGCCAATGCCTAAAGGGTTTGACGATTTGTTGAATCCGTTGGGAATGATTGGTTCCAATCCTAATAACGACTCTTCGTGTCTTCAAATAGAATTCGATCGCTTTTCAGCGCCAGTAGTCTTCCCTCCTGAGTCTCAAATCGAAGAATACGCCACTTTCATCAACAAACTGGAACTCGAAAAGAATTTACCCGCTTTTGCAGACGGATCTCAAAATAGTTGTCGTTATCAAAGTGAAGGACCACATCCTCCCAATGAAGTGAATCAATTAAAAGAAATTCTAAGACGGGATCCGTTATCAGAGTTATCAGAACAGGAAAAAGACTTATTGTGGAGACTACGGACCTATTTATTAACAATTCCGGACTCATTGCCTAAACTGTTAGATGCAGTCAAATGGAACTCAAGGGATGAGGTCTCACAACTCTATTGTCTTCTCAGACATTGGCCTCAAATTAAAGCGGAAACTGCTTTAGAGCTGTTGGACTGTAAATATGCTGATCCAACTGTTCGCTCTTATGCCGTCAAGTGGTTGAATGAGGGGCTCTCCGACGACCATTTGCTTCAATATCTTTTGCAATTAGTTCAGGTGCTTAAGAAAGAGCCCTATTTTAACAACGATTTGTCATTATTTCTGTTACGGCGGGCGCTTATGAACAAAAATATCGGTCACTTCTTCTTCTGGCACTTGAAGTCTGAAATGTATGAACCGTTGCATTCATTACGATGTGGTATATTATTAGAGACCTATTGTCGAGGTTTGCCTTTAGATACTCTTCGGTCAGTTGTTAAACAAGTGGCGGCCCTCGAAAAACTTGAAAAACTAACCGATGTTCTGAAGGAACACAAAGACGACACACAAAAGGATAGGATTAAGTTTCTCTCGAATTACATCAAACAGACCGACTATTTGGAAGCCCTTCAGTGTCTTCCAAACCCTTTAAATAATAGTCTTATTTTAGGGGAGATTTTGGTGGACAAGTGCCGAATCATGGATTCTGCCAAAAGACCCCTTTGGTTAGTTTGGTCTAATCCGGACCCAATGGCACATATTTCGTGTTCAGAAAACGCAATTATCTTCAAAAGTGGTGACGATTTACGTCAAGATATGTTAACTCTTCAGGTGATTCGCGTTATAGACTTAATATGGCGTCGCGAAGGTCTCGACTTAAAAATGCTTCCTTATTCATGTCTGGCCACTGGAAAACAGGTCGGAATGATTGAAGTGGTTCGTAACGCACAGACAGTTATGAATATTCAGCGCTGTGGGGGACGTATGGCTGCATTTCAGGTGGATTCCAGTCAATTACATAAATGGATTAAAGAACAGAATAAAGACAATTACGACACAGCGGTCGACAATTTCACCAAATCGTGTGCCGGCTATTGTGTGGCCACTTTCATCCTCGGCATCGGTGATAGGAATCCTGACAATATTATGATCAACAAAGACGGACAGATCTTCCACATTGATTTCGGACACTTTTTGGGACACTTTAAGAAGAAATTTGGAATAAATAGAGAAAGAGTTCCTTTTGTTCTGACATATGATTTCCTTCAAGTAATCTCTAAGGGATCTGAAAATCCTCTCAAAAGCAAAGAATTTGAAAAGTATTTCATATTAATAGACATTAATAGTAATTAATAGATAATTAATATAATATTCTTTAATAGTTTCCAGCAATTGTGCGGACGGGCGTATCAGGCGCTCCACCAAAACGCTAGCCTTTTGATAGCACTGTTTGCAATGATGCTGTCCACAGGTATTCCTGAACTACAGTCAATGGATGACATCAGTTATTTACGACAGACATTACAAGTGGAGAAATCGAGTGAAGAAGCCCTACATTATTTCGAGACTCAGTTGGATGAGGCTCATGGAGGAGCATGGTCAACTAAAATAGACTGGTTTTTCCATAACATTAGACGTAAGGGTAATGTAACCTAAATCCTGTGTCTTTCCATTCGTTCCAACGCTTGAACTTATGTTTGTTTAAATCCATTTATAGTTAAGTGATATTTGAGTTAATATTTTATAATTTTATAATTTATTCGTTTCTTATATATAAATACATATTATATCACATATTATATCGTTTTCTCAATATTTGAGAGAATTTTTTCGAATAAATTTCAAGAAATCAATGAATTTAATGTCTTTACAATAATTGTCTGCAAACCATTAAATTCCTCTTTTGAGCTCATTTTAAGTCATTCACCAAAAGCTATATAAAAGTCTTTTTTCTGTGGGAAAGGGATAAGAAAATTGTGATCAGAATATGTGATCAGAATATGTGATGAGAATGTAAAATTAAGGCAACATAAGGGTTCATATAAGATGACATTACTTCAATTGAAATTACAATTTTATATTTTGTGAATAATAGGCAGAAATTGAAGCAAACAATCATTGCTTTCGATATTTTCATTCATTAAAATTCAGGAAACGTTTGGTTCTAAACATTATTTTGGAAAATAATTCCAAAAACTATAATATTTTCTTGAATTTTATTAAATTTTTGATGAAAAGGGAATCATGAGTTATTTTTTGAAAATGAAGATAACCTGGATATTCAAAAATTCTATATTCATTTGAAGTAATAAAAGGAAAACGAAGTAAAGTCTGTGTAAAATGTTTTCGTAAAAGTCTTTGACAGTAAAAGTTAAATTTGTTTTGCTTTCCGGTCTGTTGTGAGCGTATATGTGGCATACCTTTGACATTCCAGAACTTTAGTACTTGAGGGCTAATTGGAGGGTTGCAGGTGCGTCAGGTGCGTCAAAAGCCAGTTCTCAGACGACTCAGTACTAACTCATACTCAACAGAGCGTCAAAAGTTGCCCGAAATACCATTTTCAGAGGATATCAGCAATTAATTGAAAATCAGAGTATTATTATGAATAGTTTGGGTCAGACATAACTTCTTATCATTTGAATGTCTATTTTCGATAAGTTATCCTATAATTCAGTGAAAGGATCCACTAATTTGGACATAATGTCTGCGCTCCGTTTCAATAAAAGTTTGCCAAATATTAGTCACACTTTTTTGAATCAATTATTTTGGTGGCGAAAGTTGAGAAAAGCAAAGACTGTCATCAATACCAACTCTTTTAGTAATGTCTGTGTGATTATGAAGTCGGAACAAAATTGTGTGACTCAATGCTTTCATTCACAAACTTCTGTCACTCCTTCAGTCACTTTCATTAACAGAGAAGAAGGAATCGTTTCCATGCAATTAATGGATAGGATTATGATTAACGACAATGAATTGTATTCAATGGGTTTATCCGATTATAGCACAAATCATAACTTTCCATCCATTCCTAATCAATCCATTCCATCGTTAGAGATATCATCATTTAAAAATGATTCCGGATATTGTCTTGAAGACCAGCAATGGTTTTACGGATCAATAGGAAGACAAAAAGCAATTGAAATGTTAGACAACCGTCCGATCGGTTCCTTTATTGTCAGATATTCAATGACACTACAAAACAGTTTCGCGATCACATTAAGAGTACCCAATGATTACCATTTGACGGGAATCGCTAACTATCTTATCATCAAAACTGACAAAAACTTATACAAAATAAAGGTATACTTCGATTCACTTTTAATTTACTAATTATTTATAAAAATTCAAATTATATTTCAATAATATCTTCAGAAATGTTTTCAAACAAAACTTTAACATTTAATTCGTGTTTAACTGGTCTTAAATGTTTGTTGTTTGAAACCATCAAAAGTATCGCAAAAATACTCAATCAATGTTTTAATTGTGAATTTAATTTCATTAAAAGGGTTTCACTAAAGAATTTGAAAGTCTTCAGTCGCTGATCATTCATCACAGTATTCTAAAAGAATTGCTTCCCTGTCCTCTACTTCTTACAAATAATCGATTGAATCATAAAATATGTCCAAAATATTCGTCTGCTTTCGAAATGAGAAGTAATTGCAAAGAAATCGAAGACATTTTAGTGGACATCGACTCCGATCCTAATTATCAAAAAATTTTAATTGATTTTCGCAAAACACTTTACAAAATCAATTGAAAGTCACTTCAAATAATTGAATAAAGTTTTTAATTGTATTTAAAAATCATTTATTAATTTTAAAAAATTTATTCACAAAACGAAAAAGTCATGAATTGCATGCCTTTTGATATTCATTAGTTTTAGCGAAAGATTTGAATCTATTAAAAACAAATTCATTGAAATATTTGACAGAAATTAAATAAATTTCATGTTTTGAGTCAAAAGTAAAACATTTGTATTCATTTGATTTACAAATTTCAGTAAAACGGGTCACATCTTTGCCATTATATATGATTCGCAAATAGATGTTGTCTTTTGTTTGATTTTTATCGATATATGTCTCGAATATAAGTCTGGAAGCATACGGAGGAATAACACCATCGAAGAGGTTAAGAGCAGTGATCAGCGCAACGATTGTTATGTCGTGACCCGAATAAAGAGTAAATTTTGGCTTAAATTGTGTTTCATTCAAACGTTTTGTCAAATGATTGAGAAAACCATAGATTTTAAGCCATTCTAAGTGTTTAAACTCATCGCTAATTGAGAGCTGTTTTCCGTGAAATTCAATGAAAGAAACCAATTGTTTGATGTCTTCCAAAGTCACACATCTTTTATGATCGCAGGGAAGGCGATGGTTGTGACACATATAAGCATTTAATCCATCAAAAAGAGCGACCGGAGAACTAAATAATTGGCTTTCATTCATACTTTTGGCTACAATTGATTTCAAATCATTTATGAGCTGAAGAACTGCTGGATGTGAGGACAGAATTTGTCGCTTATTTTCAGTTAATATTTGGTGTAAATTATCTTTTTTTGGACATATTTTTGAACAAAACTCACGATTAAAACAGAAGAATGTACCGAAAGTAGTGGCGATTTGAGGAAAGTTCTTAAAATCAACGATTGTTTTCGGTTTTAGGAAACCATAAACAAAAGCGACCGCCGATTGATAGGTCCGCGAATAAGGAGTTGAATAGACTTTAATTTGATCGGCGCTTATATTCAATTTGTTTCTATAAAACTGACCTAAAAGTGAGCCTAAAGTCAAGTGTTGAACAAAACCAAATCGAGACAAAAGTCCTGATTCTAATGAATTTGAATTCGCCATCAAATGTATTGATTTGTCTCTCAAAGAGTGCTTTAGTCTGTCGTTTACTTCAACGAAGAATCTCTTTATAAATGACTGAAAACTATTTGATACTGAAGTCAGGAATGGATCGCAGTTTATTGATGACTGATTCCTAACAGAACGGAGTGGTCCGCGATCTCCGTGTCTTATGACTACAAACACTTTTAAAAGACTTAGTTCTGGAATCGAATCCATTTTACTGTTGTTTTCATCGTTGAGAGCAATGGTTGTAAAAGGATTACAATAGTTCTGAATCCTAAGCATACGATCTGAAGTGCGGTCAAAGATATCATAGGCTTCACTCTTGATATTTGTAACCATTTGTGACATTTGGTTGTCTTTAAAATTTCCATTAATATAGAGATAAGTGACTAAACATATGACAAAATATTTTGTTATTTTCTCTAATTTAAAGAAATAGAGAAATACTTACAAAAAGTAAATGAAATAAATATAAGAATAACTGCAATGAAAATCGAGGACAATCTCATCCGAAGGAAAACTTTTATTAAAAGTTTAAAATTAATTTTAATTGCTTTCATCGCATCTCTGGAGACAACTCTTCAGTTTGAATTTGAGTCAAACCAGTGATCACTGAATCATTCAAAACATATGACTTCAAACAAAATAACGTAATATTTGTTACAAAATGTTATGTTATGTTAATCTCAAATATTTGGAAACAAAACAACCATCAGATTTATATTAATTGTGTTCACACTTAACCTAATTGCCGACAAAAATTGAATTTTTTAAATCGCAAAACCAAAGTAATTATAAGAAAGTTGTACCATGTTAATGTCACCATTATATACATTGTAAATTATTTAATGTTGTTTGTTTATTATTCTGAATGAGGCAAAAATATCAATATCTGGATGTTCAAGTTGAACAGTTCAACTATTGAAATACAGTGAATATTCAGTATATATTCAAGAAATATATTAAAGTACACTCCTGTACATTCTTATTATTATTGAAATTGAGTGTTAATTTGATACTCAATTGAATAACTGAAATACATTATTAGAAACAAAATAACATTAGAGTTATGTTTCAAAACAAAAACCAATTTCACTATTTTTTGATCAAATATTTAACTCAAAGAAATTCTTTGACTAATTGGAGAAATTTGAGACCATTTTCTCAAATAAGTGATACTTCACAAGAATCACAAGAAATCAAAGTAAAAACAATTGACTAATCAATTATCAAATTACTATTTATATTATTAATGTAGAAATAAAGTGACAAAACATTTATAAGAAGAGATTAATTAATAGAATATTTTGATTTTTGTCAGAAATGTTGCGATATTTTCAAAATTCCTTATGATTTCGACGAAAAACAATTAAGAAATGCATATATAGAAGGATGCAAACGAAGTCACCCCGACCTCAACCCCAACCAAAAGAGTCAAAGCAATGAAGTGAATGAAGAATTTAGTTCAATTGAATCCTCTTATAATACATTAAAACTCTATTTGAAGAGAAGAGAGGATAACAAACAAATGGTTGATTCCATTAATGAGTCCATTGAAGAGGAAGAAGAGAAGAGATTGAAGCAGAAAGTGCTACAACACAGACACTATCTTAACTTTGATGGCATAGGCTATGGAACTCCAAATGAGAGGCAAAAGCAGTACCAAAAGCATAGACTTTCAAAGGCTACGAATCGTGTAAATGAATTTCAGTTAAATCAAATCAAATCAAGCGATCAATTGTCACAAAAGAAGGAAATTGCTTTAAAAGACGTTCATCTTCACCGACAAATCAAAACAAAACAGGGATTCGATCGATTAGTGGAAGATCTTATTCAAGAGTCAATGGCGAGGGGAGACTTCCAACAACTTGAAGGTTATGGAAAACCACTGAAATACAAACCAGAGTATCCTTATTTGGATTCAACCACTTATAAGTTAAATGAAATATTAATAAACAATGGATTCGTTCCCGAATGGGTTCTTCTCGAAAAAGAGATCAGAGAAGAAAGAAATTCAATAAAAAGCAAACTTTTTTGTCTCAAAAAAGAGTCAAAATTAGCGAATATTTTGTTCGTTAAACAATTATTGGCAGAAAAGGTGACAGAAGTCAACAAAATGATAGACAAATACAACAGAATTGTTCCAATTCTTAGTAAACAACAAACTCTTATAATTTTGGAGAAAGAAGTCAATAAAATAATGAAAAGCGATGAGAATAATACCGGTGCTATAGATGGTGGAACCAATGGTGCAAATACTGTAAAATTAGTTGATATGAGTGATAATCAAAACAATAATTTGAATAATATTTCGGAAAATTTAAGTTTTAATTCAAATAATTCTGTGTTTAAGACAGAAATAGATAATAGTTTAGATGAAAGCGTCAAAAGAGTCAAAAGAGTCAAAAACGAGAAAAATTTGTTCAAAAAAATCTTTTCGTTGTTTTCATGAATTAAATCAATAATTATTTATTATATATATATTTATATATGTTTTTCATTATTATATTTATATTATAAGAAGTTATGAATAATTGATTTATTGATATCGATATCACATCAAAAGAAAAACATTGAAATATCACAATGTCTTCACTTGCGGTCAATTATTGGGTGACTGCAAGCGATAGATATAAACAAATAGAGAAAGACATTTATTAGGCATAAATAACAAAACCACTGAACTCTGAATGGAAGTACTGTTAGTCAAAAGTATGCCAATCCTGGGAAATATCAGACGAAGTACTCGTAAAACCAGTAAAACCGTTCGCTTTATTAATTGCATCACTTGTTGGCCGCAAAGATTGTTTGTTTCTGTTCTGTGGAATCGATAACTCTATTGGTTGTGTGTTCTTTGAGTCCATTGATTCCTGTGGACACTCGAGAGTACTATTTTTGATACCATAACAGAAATACATCGCAAGTCCTATAAACACAAGAAAACAAATTTTTGAATAACTGTTTAAAAAGAGAGGAATCGATTCTTACCGGCGATCATCCAAACTGTGAACCGGACTAAAGTCAGAATCGAAAGCCTTAGTATGAGATATATATTGATGATTATGGCAATCGCAGGCACGAACGGCACTCCCGGAGCTTTGAATTTTAAATCGCATCTAAAATTCAAACAAAAAATGTTAACAATTGATTCGAATTAATATTTGATAGACATTTACCTGATCTGTGGTTGTCTTGAAATGGCGAGAATACAGCCAATTATGGCAACAAATATACTGAAGAAAAATAAAACTGTGAAATGATTGCTCCAATCGAGACAATTGATATAATAGGCCATAATTATGTCGAATATTATGGTGAGAACAAAGAGCGCGCCAACCAATTTGACGACATGATAACCAGTTTCTTCAGAAGCCGGTCCGTGAACTTTCCAACCATAAGGAAATAAATACATACAAAGCTTCTCATATTTATCTAAAAGACCTGATCTGTAATCAAAACAAATTATTCTTTTAAAAGTTGTCAATAGTTTGGGAGAGAGAGAGAGAGAGAGAGAGAGAGAGAGAACTCATTGGTCTGCCATTCAGTCAATTTGTAAATCGATATTAAGAAATGAAGACAAACCTTCTGCCACTACTGCCTCCGTGTTGATATGGCACAGATCCGTAATGAAAGCCTGCATTTCCCGGAACTAAGAACTCGTCGTCTTTGCTCTCCTGTCGAAAACAGTTTGGATCCGTTTCATCGCTTTCAGAAGAATCGCATCGATTTGTTCTTTTTGTGTGAATTCGTTGCTCTTTTGTGGTAATAAAAGGCGTAAATTGAGGCGCATTTGATATGACTTGTGGTGCGACCTCTTTTATAGGAGTGGGACAGGCAGACCGAATTGAATGCGGTAACAGATCCACTAAATTAGTTCTCGATGGTTGGTATCTCAAAAGTAAAACACACGTTGAAACCTGTGCCCAAAATAATCGCTTTCAGTTCAATATAAGTTTATAACACAATTTAGAAATAAATATTATATATATTATAAACAATTTAGCATTTTTTCATCCATTTATTTTCTCCCGATTTATAGATCTGGTCAATAGAAGTGGTCAACAGAGGCTAAATTTGATCGCATTCTTTCTAACTCGGATTCTGGCCCGGATTCTGGGTGAGTCCACATGAGTTTAAGCCATTCATTTTTTGTTTCTCATTTTTATTAAGATTTTAGATAATTTAGTTTTTTTTACGACAATAACAAAGTTTCAGAGTATATAATCTGCTATTCACTCCCATTCACTCCCATTCACTGTCATTATTAATTTCAAAGGTAAAGGTTATGATAATTTTAATGTTCCCAAACAAAATTTGCTAACTTATTAATCACAGATCATAGAAACCCTCATCATTTTGGCGGTCACTGGTCATTCCTGATAGATTCGGAACTACTTTAATACTGTGATAATTGTAGAAGAAATGCGACTATTTTATAGAATAATGTTATATAAGTATTATATAGTTTTAATATTTTTCAGATTTAAATAACAGAAGATTATATTAGACTCAAATTGAACTCAAATTCTGTTAATAATAACAATAATTGAATTTTAAAGACGAAAAATATGAACAAAAGATGAGTTATTCGATCAAATTAACCAAAAATTCTTCCATTAAACTCATTAAACGTGACATTAATGTAAAGCCAAACAATAAGTTAATTCTTATTACAAAAGACTGTCATATCTTTTGTGAAACTCAATTAGTTTAATGAGAAATTTCAAGGGGAGGCTTCAAATTAAGGCCTAACATATAAAAGTACAATTTCAATGCATATATCAATCTACAAAAGTCTGTATCCAATGTTCGTCAATGGAGGAGGACCATGATGATCATAATCAAGAATTTGGAAAAAGGTCCTCCCTTAGGGCTCCCAGGATTCGAGAGAAACTGTGAGGCAAACATGATGAAAGTCGACCATTTTGTCTCATAATTTATCGAGTTTTGTTAATTTAACTAAATTTAAATAAAATTAAAGACAATTTTAAGTTAAATTTATAGTTAATGCGTAAACCAGTTATTTAAAGACAAAATGGTCGCTTTTCGTATATTTCCGGCTTCCGGAAACACTACTGATAGCCCCCTCCCCTAGAATTTCAGAAAATCAGGCCTCTCATCCACCCCCTAGAATCGAAAACGTTGGGAAAGCCAGGATTATAGCAATTTTATTAATTGCTTTTCACTCAAACTATAGTTTTCTAAACAAAGTGTGAATATAAAGAAGAAATTGAAATTGAAATTGAAATGGAAAAGACATTACCAGAGTATATGCCATAAGAGTGCCGATTGACATCATTTCTACTAAGACTTCGAGTGACATAATCAGTGCAATAAAAGCAGTGAACGCTCCCAATAGTAAAGTGGCTTTAAGTGGAGTATTTGTTAGACTTGAAATTTGTGCCAATTCTTTGAATACAAGACCATCCTTTGCCATCGCATATACCACTCTTGGCATTGGAAACTACAATCAATTTGATTGGCATTACTTTCTATCGAAATACAATCCATCAAAATTTACGAACCATTGAACCTAACATTGAAACTGTCAGACCTGTGCCCACGAAAAAAATGACAGATATTTAACGACTTTTCACTTCAAAGTAAATGTATTGAAAGGATAAGGAATAAGTGAAAGCACAGAATATTTTATTTCCTCATTTAAAATATATTTTGAGACCAAAAAGCAGAGATTCTTCGAAAATCATTTTATGTGATCTAACCTAACATACACGTAATATAACATAACATAACCTAACCTAATCTCATTCAATGAATTATTGTAATTACTAATCATTGTTCGTCTAATTATATAAAAATAAATGTTTTCTACGATTTGACAAAAATTACATTCATTTTACGCAATAATTCTCTCATTTTTCACAAAATAGATTCAAATGATTTATTGGAATGTTTTTTATCAATAACTATATAAGGGTTGTACAGACCAGCCAGTGCTCCGAAAGCAACAATAGTTTTCAATGTGTCGGCTCCGTTGTAAGCGAATATTCCCACCAGAGCTGAATCCGGATCTATTCGATTGTAAGGAACCATAAGTGTAATGATTAGACCTAATGAGAGAATCAATGAAATTGAGTTCATTTTAGTTTTTCTTTCTTGTAATCGAAATAATGGAAACAAATCAATGAATTTCATGTAAGTTGAAACAAATATAAGCTGAAACAAATCATTTTTATTGTACAATAATTTTTTTGTTTAAGTTATCAATTTCTTAATCTGACCCTTCATTAATCTACCATATATTCTAGGTATTTGTTGTAATTTAAATTATCAATTAATTGTTGTCCTATAAATTCATTTCATTCATTGATTTTTATTTAAATTTTATAACAACTGATAAAATTGTATTTCGTTTTGACTTTAATTTTGAGTAATAATTATATAATTTTATACAAAATATAAATTAAATTAAATATTTTGAGAAAAAAATGTGAAAAATGTTTGTATTACTCACCCGATGAGGTATAGGCTGTCAGTGCAATGACAAGACTTGTGATGATTGCTGTGGGAATGGATCGTTCGGGGTTTTCTGCCTCTTCCCCCGTCGTAGCGATAATATCAAAACCGATGAAAGCATAGAAACAAGTGGCGGCTCCATTCAACATTCCAGTCCAGCCATAGGGTATAAATCCACCATGCTCACTCCAATTATCAAAATCAATGAAGAATAGTGACGAACAAACAATTATGATCCAAACGAATAGATTCATCAAATTTAATATATTATTAAACATTAAAGACTTTTTAACGCCAGTCGCCAATAATATTGTCATAAGAATAGTTATTATGGCAGCCATTAGGTCCGGCACATGGCCTACAAATGTGCCGAATGTTTGCTTCATTGAGTGGTGTATTGATCCGCCATATAGAGCATCAATACATGCAGATATAGCCGCAGAACCCGCTGCCGTTCCAATTAGATATTCCAAAACCCTAACATATTATATATATATATAGTCATATAACAAATGATTAGGAGATGGATAAGGCTCAACTAAAATAGGTCTGTCCAACATTACTCGCATTCTATTGATGCGTTCAAAATGATTTTCCCGAAATTGATTTGATTTTTTTTTGCAGAGAATTAATTGAAGTACATATAATTTGGGGCTTTAATTATAAGGGGTGAGCCCTACCATTTCCGTAATGATTACTCACATGTTCCAACCAATTACGAAAGCAATGAATTCCCCGACCGTCACATAGCTATACATATATGCGGAGCCTTTAAATCGAGAAATTAATTATTCTCAAAGAAATGAAGAAAATTTTGAGAACAAAATCCAATTAAAAGTTAAAAAATATTATAAAATCTAAATCTTAGGGGAAATTCTATGAAATGGCAAAACATTAAGTTAATTCAAATTTATTCTAAACGTAAAAAAATCTTAACAAGGTACAAATCTGTATTTGAAAATTGACTGATTTTTGAACAGAGTATATTATTATGATATAGGATAAAATGGTGATTGATCATATCTATAGACAAATGGCAATTCTTATTGGCTCAGAAAAGAAAAATCAATTCTTTGATCTCTAATTTGTAGAGTAATCCACTGTTAATGAACTAAAGTGAGTCTTACCGGTTGTGTGCGGAACTCTTACACCGAACTCAGCATAACAAACGCCTATAAACACCAAAATAAAGATTTAAATAAAATTAAGAAAAACTTTAGACTCAAAATTCAATTGAATTTACCGGAGAAAAGACTAGCGATGGCAGCGATCAGGAAAGAAAACACAACTGCAGGTCCGGCAACATTTCGGGCTACCATTCCCGCCACTGAGTGTTAAGAAAAATTATTTTAATATTAGTTTGTAATAACATTTTTGATAAATTATTCTCTACGCAAAAGCAAGATAATTAATTTTCAGAGTAGCCTAAAAATTAATAAAGTATCATGCTATTTTATGCTATTTCATATCATGATTAATGCATGACAAGAGTGAGCAACAAATTTGTTCAAATTTATTATTTTTATTATAAAAAATAGAATATTATATACTTATTATAGAGTATTATAGAGAATATAAAGAATATAAAGAATATATATATATATACATGTATATATAGAAATGAGTCTATAGTCTGTATATTATGACGAAGGAAAAAAAATCAAAATTTTCACTTTTCTTATCAATCAAATTTGTTCTTAGATAATTAATGAAGTTTTGTTACTTTGAGTTATTGTGTAATTAATAAATATTTTTAATAAATAATTAATCTGAAAGAATCGTTTTTTCTTTCTAAAAGTTGTGCTCAGGCTATGAATAGAGAAAGAAAATGATCTACAAAATAAAAAAGTGAGAAAATCGAAATAAAATAGTAATTCTAAATTAATCATGTTCAAATGTTAAAATGTTCCTTTATGAATTAGTTATTTTGCAACTGATTTTAGTTGGAATTACTGCTTAATTTAAAAATGAATTCTTCTTTTGAAAAGAGTTTATAAAATCATCAAAAAAGAAACAATAAAAAGATATGAAGTATTGTCTAAACTAAACTTGTAGAATTCTTTTAACAGAATTCATACAAATTAATAATTTTTCAGATGAAAAAAGTTTGAAAAAATGAGTGAATGAAAAACAGTCAGAATCTGTAATATAATTACATGAATTGAAAACTGTATGAGCCGTTTGACAAAAGCAAGAATATAATGTAATGCGAAAAATGTATTAAAGAATTTGTTGGTCTCTTATACATAATATTAGATTATACACTGTATAAGAGCAACTTATAAGTTAAAACTTATAACAAATTATGTTGTTATATTGCTCAAGTTCAGAATTTAGGTAATTTTTTTCTTTCACATTTACTCATAGCCATTTTGAATTTTATAAAACCTATCGTTTAGTGTTTTGCTCATCAAATTGATTCCAATAATGAAGAGAACTTTATTCTAGGTCTTAGTTTGAGAGATAAGATAACCTAAATTCTGAACTTGAGCAATCTTTATGTTTAAATTTTGATTATTTGAATTAGCAAAGTATCGATTCTTCCTAAACTATTCTAAATTATTGATGCTCAATTCAAAAATGATTGTTTCAATTTTCAGAATTCAAAATTTCTATTAAATAAGCATGAAACATTCTAATTTTGTATTTTTCTTGAGATTCAAAAATAGGATCTTAATCAATCAAATTTACGTATATGTAATATTATAACTTATTTATAAGTTACCCGTTTTTAAACGTTTTTACAAATATATTCGCAAATAGTTAATAATAATAGAGAATATTCGCAAAATTTAATCATCGTTTGAAATATTCAGTAAAAGGTTTCTAACAACTTATGGTTTGTCGCAAAAAAAACTCAAATAATTGTTTTTTATTCTTTGGTTTAATATGATTGACATTAGAGTCAATGTTTTTATAGAATAGGAAAATAGCCCTCAGCTCTCAGCTCTTCCAACACAAACAAATCAAGTTCTGACCAAAATATGATCGTTTCTCATACAAAACATCAAAATATTTGTCGAATAAAATTCCATTAAATAAATTGGGTTTAAATATCATAGAATAAAAAGGTGTGGGTATACTGTATGTATAATGGATTCAATGGACTCACCTAGGTACATTCCTGTGCCCACACAGCTTCCAACCCCAAGTGAAACAAGATCTCGAGTTTTTAAACATCTCTTTATTGAAAAAAATGTTTCAATAAAAATGAAAAGTTTTTGCGATTAATGAAACGGAAATTCAATTAAGTTTTGAGAAGTACCTGAAGTTTGTGTGTCTGATCTCCTAAAAGATCGGGTTCTTTAGTGCGAATCAATTTGCCCACTATTGTCATGAAATTAGTTTTGAAATCATTGGGATTCTGTTGGACTACATTTGGAGGCATTTTATGTGCAATGATTTGTCGATTGATTTGCTCTCAAACTCTCAACCATTAACTGAAGAGAAACTCATTAAAAGAGTGTTTTATTGTCTGTTAATAGTCTTCACATCGATTTTGATCGCTTTCACACAAAACAAATCACAATTCAATAAATGATTGAAAAAATAATTGAATTTACAAAACCAGAACCAAAAGAGAATGGAATGAGGAAAGGGTGCAATATATGCCATTCATTTAACTTAATATAATGAAAGTGGTGTCCAATTTGTCACGCGTTCACACAATTACACCATAAATACATTTTGGATTAGGACTCACCTAAAGTGTTGCACAGCTTATGGTCGGTGTCCAGGACTCCAACTACTTGCTAGTGGTTTATTGAGGACAAGAATTAAGATAAAGAGTTTCCACATATTTCTCGATTTGTCAGTTCTAATGGTAGATCTAATACAATGTCTAATAAGACAATAAGTATTTGCTTAATTTGAAATTTTCGTATCACTTAAATCACTAACAAATGTTGCGATAGATATGTTGAGGAGAGTTCTGATAATATAGACAATTGTCTGAATGACTGACAGTTTTGTCCTTTTAATCTAAAATATGGTCATCTATTTGAAAGCCAAACTAAATCTACAGCAAAATAATTGTGTAAAACAGTCTACAGTCTACTACTGGCGGCTCAGTTCCCGTCAAAATTATGGTCCTTCTCTGTGTTTTGCACACTTCCCACACTTCATACACTTCTCACTCTTCCCATTCTTCGATCTGTTTTATCGATTTATCTGACGAAGGACTAACCACTCACTCACCGTATTCTTTTCAATTCATATAATGTCTGCGCATTCTTACATATATGACCCATCCGTCCACTCAGTCATGCAAAACAAAAGTTTACAAAGGAGAAAGATCTAAAGTTTAGGAAAGTAACAAAGTCCAAAATAGGTGGAAATGATAGAGGAGGTCTTGTTGACTAATAATATAATATT
>JAQIXD010001040.1:0-18167 GCA_034699985.1 Minunthozetes semirufus | reverse complement strand
GTTATCACAACTTTTATTCATTAAATTAAATAAATTCTTAATAAGAAAGTTATAGCACTTTTTATTATGTTATCATTATCATTACATTATCATTACATTATCATTACATTATCATTACATTATCATTATCATGTTAAATTAATAATATCTATTAATCAATTTTATGCACAAATTATAATAAAATTGGTTTAGAAAAGGGATTCCTTTACAGGTTTTAAATGTTGTGGCTTTCGATTTCATTAAGGGACAAAATGAGCATGCTTCTACCTTATTCATTGACATTAAGGTTATTTTTTAAAAATTAAAAGAGGGTCAAAGTTCGAGTAAAAAATTCGTGATCGTTGGGAAGCTTTGTTCAAATCGATAATATTTATTAATTGCAAGAATTGGTTATCTTCTAATCAATAGTGAAAATTCTCACAAATTGTGATTCATATTCAATTTGATATTAGACACAGACCTGAGATTTGTGCCAAGATTCACATTTATGACAAAATTAAATTCAATTTTATTTGGAAAACAAGAAAATCAAGATTTAGTATCAAAAAACGTGTCGATTGTGACAAACAACTGACGAATTATTTACTGAATTACAGATTATTTGATTAAATAAATTACAAAAATATTCAATGAAATGAAATTCCTATCAATTAATCAAAATATATTTGGTTTTTGATAATTACGTTCAAAGACTATAAATATCATATGTTATGAAACTTACGTCTGATTTTCAAGAATATACTCGTCCTCTCCATTCTGTTCCTTCAAACTCACTGAATGATCAGAGCATTTTGAAAAACCAGAGCTCACCTCAAGCTTATAACCAAGAGATGAACAAAATGCACATATAAGTAGCGATTACTTAGTAATCTAACTGTTTGTGAGCAAAGCCAGGGTCGAGACCAATGAACGTCATTTAGTAATTAAAATAATAAGTGATTTGTATTAATATTTGACTTTAAAATCTAGTTATTGTTTGCTGGATCTGGTTTTATTGTATACAAAAGGAGCACGTTTTATAAGAATCACGTTTCCTATTGAGTTTCAGGATATTTCTAGTCATTTGATCAAACATTGACATTGATTGCATCAATCATAAATATGCATAAAATAACTGGCTATTTTTGAATTAACCAAGTTTAGCTCCAAAGGTTTTATATTAAGTTTTAATCTGATTAATTTAATCGAAATTATATTTAATAAAATCAAAATATTTTACAATCTTTTGAAACATTATGCTTTAAATTAGTTTATGAGTTACAAATCAATTATCTTGAATGAAACAACAAGGTGAATTTCAAACCCCCTCAAGAATTTAAGAAAAATTAGCCAAAAAAAGAGCTGCTAAAAAATGAGCCACTCACAAAACAGATATTTTTGCTCTTAAGTCAACCATTTTGTACAACAATTTAAAGAATTTAAATTTATTTAAATTGAATTAATGACAATTTGATGATTTAGAGTTTTCAATACCAGTAGTTGTTATTTTATGACAAAATAGTCGATTTTCCACTTCGGTCTCCCATTTTATTCACCCTCTTATAACCCCCTCGGACTGAGAAAAAAGTGCAAATATTCATTCATAAATCGGTGTTAGTCCTAAAAGTTTGGCATATCTGATGAAATCTAATATAATTTTCTATTTATTTCTCAACAAATAAATTCCTAAAACATTTTCTAGACTTATATCAAGAAAAGAGTTCAATAGTTTTGTAAATAAATTAACTTTTGATTAATTATGTATTCATTTATCAATAATCAGCTCTTAATTACTCTGAAAAATACTTCGATAAAGAAAATCATTTTTTATGTGAATATCTGTTTTGTTATCGAAAACAAATATTTGGATTACTTAAACTTTTGACTACTGGAGCGAAAGGAAGGATCAGTTTGTTAGCAAATCCCATACTTTTCGAGATTCATTTGATGCAAAGGTATTTCAATTCCCTTCAAGTGATTCCAAGATATGAATCGAGTGCTTAGTTTCCAAATATAGACATTCAGTTACTGTAAGTCTGAGTTCAAGATTTCCCATAAAGTCAGTCATACATTGAATGAGCAATATTTTTCCATCTCATTAATATGATGTTGAAATTATGCAATTATGCAATATTTAAATTTATTCTTCCACTTCTATATCGTAAAAAATCAATTTCTTAAACCTTATAACTATTGTTGAAGAATAGTATATAAAATCATTTATTCTTCTAATCATTAGAATCTAATGACTTAATGTTGAGGTAAAAACAGTAATTCTGTGATTGAGACAATCTAATTGGCCACTCTCAGGGTCTAATAATATTTTATAAATATTCAATGTTTCGGAAACTTCGGAGTTTTGAATAGGTAACTGAGTGAACCGTCAAATAATTTATTCCATTTATTCTGTAATGATTTATAGATTATGGGATATCCCATTATTAGCCAACCAAACCACTATTCATTTAATATCTGTTAACATTTAATTAAAGTGTTAATCAAAGGAACAGCAGCTGCTCTGTTATTGATTGTGAGGACTGGTAATAATGTCGGATGGCTTACGTGTATTCCCTTTGATTACTATATGATTGTTAACTACAATATTAAGCAAATATTTAATTTTCTTATTATAAACATTAAACGAAATAAACAATTCTTGTAAACAAAATATCAGTTAATTTAATTTATCGCATGATTTTTCTAAGTGAAGGATATAAGTATCCGGTCATAAAAGAATCTTATCACAACAAAATTAGAAAAGAAATTGGCCGGTTATCACCGAATAAAATGTTTCAACTGGTTAAAAACAAGGTTGAATTCACCATAATTTATAAACAATAGAGTTATTGTACGAAAAAATATTTCATTCATTAAATTATTTTTCAAAATATTTTTTACTCAATCATAAGATGTCTGAGAATCTGGAAAAAGTTTATTTACCTATCATTAGAACTTTCGAGACTCAGGAATCTCTCTCTCTCTCTCTCTCTCTCTCTCTCTCTCTCTCTCTCTCTCTCTCTCTCTCTTCAATTTTCAAAAATATTTGTTTTGAGGTGACATTGGTCATTCTGAGTTCATTGACGTTAAGTAACTAATTTGAAGACTGACCCTGTACACCCTGTACACATTGACTCAGGGCCTGTGTATCGTCTGATCTGCAATAGAGATCATAAACTTGGAGTGTATTCATCAAGTGTTCGACTTATGATTATTCAGTTGTTTTGAAAACAATTTGAATAAACAATTGACACAAAAATGATTTATTTTTGGGTTTAAATATTGTTTTGAAAATTGAGAACATTTTGTGAGACAATTATGGAAACGTCTGTAGTTTTGTTTGGAAGAAATCCAATAAAAATATTCCGAATAAGAATTGTTTTAAACAAATATAGGAAATGAATTATTTTCCCAAAAATTATCAAATATTGAAATTAAACACAAAAAGACATTAATTCCTAAAAAGGCTTAAATGATTAGTCAGTTTACAAGTGATTTATGTAATATTCTGGTGCCAGAGCTGTGTCTGGTCTAAAGGTGACTAACGTGTACCGAAACGTGTCATCCAATGGCTGTCTTAGTATTTGTGGCGACTATTCGTTCCAATTGTTTCGAAGTCAAAACAAATTCAAAGATCTCTATTAGGCGTCGAATAACTCAATTATAGTCGTTATCCATAATGATAAGGACGACCACTACAGCACTCATTAGAGGACTATATTTACTGTATTTACATCCAATAGATTGAGTCTTAGGGTATAAAAGCCAAACACAGAGAGCAATGATTTCATTAAGTGTTGGATTCTCTTCCGATAACTATTCAAAAGTTTTGCTCAAACGCTAAACCAATATTTCTTTTCTTTCCATTAAAGTCTTTACTCAAATACTTTAACTGAAACAATGAATGCTATGATTTTGATTTGGTCTTTGCTCTTCATTCTGAGCTCTACTGAGGGTAAGTTTAAAAACTATTCTTTAGTAAAGAATTCTGAATTAAGTTAATGTTTTTCTTTAGTTTTGTCGTATGTATTGAAAAGAGGAGAAACTGAAAATGGATTTGGAAATGGATTAACAGATTTGAAGAAAATTAATACAAAACTACACGAATCACAAATCATGCTTTTGGTCAAGAAGTTGAGGCCAAAGAGAGACGCAATGGATAATCTCATCTATGAAGTGGTGGCCGACGCAGAAAAGGATGAGATAGAATTGGATTACGATAAGTCTAACAATAAAGCGGAGTCCGTCCGACACAGGCTTAACGAACGGATAGAACACATTGATTTGGTTCTGAGTCATCTCAAAGATATCAAAAAACATTTCGATAGTGTCCACAAAATGGCCAAAACTCTGGTAGAGAGCGACGCGACCGCAGATTTTGTCAAAAAGTTTGCAATCGATCAGTTAAATGACTCCGTTAATAATGTCGAGAAATGCGAACAGTGCTGGACATAAGACAAGCATTTTTACCTAGAATTTTCAAATTTCTTTTGTAAATAATTCATTAATTGAATCATAAAAGCCTTTTAGCGAACATTCCTTTAATTTATATGAAATCAAATTTCGTTAACATTTTTGTTATTATTATTTCAATCATTAAAATTCATTTAATTATAATGTAATTCAACTCTTCATTGAAATAAATATATTTTTACTCGATCTTACCTTCATTACCTTCATTATCTTCATTTATTGACCAAAACCTATCGATAACAAATTGGTAAGTTTTTTCTCAATATTACAACTTTAATAATAATTTTAAAAAGCGTTAAAATAGTTTAAGTATCGCTTAATTTTGTTTACTTTAATTAACTTAGTTTTGCTGTAATTCATATAAATTGTGTAATAAATGATATTATTTGTGTAGAAATTAAAGCATAATCTTATAATGAAATATAATTATTATAGCTATTATAAATGCCCTTTTGATGTGATTATGGGCACATTCATGCACAGTAGTAGTGAAATGGATTAGGTCTTAGACATTTAGTACATCAATGATATTGAAATCAGATTTTGATATTGTTTTCACCGAAAACAAACTCAAAAACAGGAAATTTCTACACTTTTTTTATCAAAAGAATATTCTTTGAGATTAATTAGATTTTAAGAATGGAAATAATGATAATTCAATATTGTTTTCATTACTCAAAGTATTACAAATATTGTCAATATTTTGGGTAATTTTCCTTCTGTTTAAAAACTGGGACAAAGATCAAGAATATATAAAATCTGTGGATAATTAAGTGTTACTCTGATTTTGCTTTTGTAAGCAATTGTTTTCTATAATAAATTCTTATCAAATGATATTCGGAATAATTATAAGTAGTTTTCATTCGTACATATCTTTGAGCATAAAAAACATAATCATTTTCGATAAGAGTGAAGAGTCTTATAGATGTCTATTGTTTTCAAATAAACAAAATATTAGCCAAAAGACAAAATTCAAAGTACAGTCAACTTTTAGACAAATGCTTTTTCAAGATGAAAGGTATTGCATTAAAACTGGAACACATGACAGAAGATTCCTGACTTATCCAGGATTTACTTCTGAAGTGCATCACTGATCAATTTAAACTAAATTTAGAAAAGATTGTGATGTCAGATCCATCACCAGATCAATCATTGCAAATCATTCTCTGCCAATCATTGATACAATCCTTCAAATGTATGATTTCAATCTTAAAACCATGACTGACCTCATTGTAGCAAAGAATCAGTTAATGTAGAGGTTCTTTTGCGAAGACTAAAGGGTATCAACAAATTCCGAATTCAATATCAAGTATTAGGAAATAAGAGCACAGAATAAGTGAACTTTGATTTAACAATTATCATAGGTTTCATTGAAAGCGATTTCTATTTCAATATTAATAATTCAGAATATGATTAATGATTGTTAAGCTGTCGTCAAACTGAACCGAACCCAGTATTTACTTTCATTAGTGGAAAATTCTGTCCAAATTTGTTCATTAGAATCATTTGAAGAATTAATTCAAAGATTTCCTTATATCAGTCATAGATAGTGATTGTGTTAAACGTGAGAACCGCATGAAGAAGGCCTCCCTATCGTAGTGCAGCCATAAATAGGTCTTTGATTTCTATATTCTTTTCGATTAAATTTAAATTTCAAAATATATTAAATGGTTTTATATTATTTGAAATTTTTGATTATATTCTAAAAGTCAAACAAATGGAAATTTATTACACGATTAAAGTGATTATAATGTGATTATTATATCTAAAGTCTGAAAATTATGCAAAACTCAGTATTTTGTCTGAAAAAACCGATAAAATCTGTCAAACAGTTTAACCGACGGAATAAAGTTTGTCCAAACATCTGATGAAATAATTGAGATATTTATTTACTGATATTATCACAAATATAATACTAAAGCTTTCAGAACTATTTAGAAATTGTGCTAAATTTGATTTGGGTATCAAAGCTCAAGGAAAGACACAATTTAAGTTCAATTTGTGAAAACTTCAATACCTATGCACTCGAATCTTATCGATTGTTTTTTAATGAAATTTTTCCGAAAATCACTTATTTTTATGAAATTGAAAAATGTTTTACATTTACTCTTTTCGTACGAAGAGATAAGCGGCAGATCTCATGGCTTTCTGTCTAATTGTGAAAAAATTTAAGAAAATATTATTCAATTCATTCGATTACTGGTTCCCTATAGACTACGGCATCGATTGGCGCCAACTTATCTAATGTCTTAAGATATGGTAATTTAGTAAATCTCTAACCGATAGAAATGTGTGAACGAGTGGTAAGAATTTCGCTGTTGTTTGCAGTATTTCAACGATAACCACAACAATCGCAACGATTTATATTACAATCAGAAGATCAAAGCCTCCGACTCCTCGTTATTTCATGAGATTTGCCGAACAATTGTCCGATAAATGGAAGCATTAAAAAAAATAAAACAGTTAATCGATTGAAAAATAAATCATTGATTTTATATCTGTTTTTATTCTAATTTTAAATATCCGGTCGACTGTTCTGTTCATAAACTATTCTGGTTATCAAGTTTTGGCATCACTTATGGCATCAATTGATTTATGAAAAATTCGAGAATTCATTCATTAAATCTTTAGAGATATCAATGATTTGAAACAGAATTGATTTCAATTGAATTTTTCATACGATTTTTGTACTAAAAGTTGAACTAAAGTTTACTTAAGAAAAAGAATTATTTCTTTTCCAAATGTCTGCGAAATAGATATCAATCACATGCACCAGACTTTTGCAATCTTCTGGTTATTTATGAGAAATAATTCAAAGAATTTGGTCCCAATTGGTCTGAATTTTACAAAATTAAAAATTCATTTTCATTACAAACATAACTTCAGAGATCGTTAATTGAAGTTTGACTTCAATTTAATTATAATAATTGCGCCAAAAGTTATCACAAATTAAGGGAATTAAATCCATAATAAATATTAAATAAAATCTAGAAATTTGTAAAAACGCGAAAAACGTTAAAATATGATTATTATCCTTCAAAATAATGTTTTGATAATAAAATTCTTTGATCTAAAAAATTCAATTCAATTGATTGTAAGACTTAAGACTTGTCTCCACTTTAAGGCCATAAAAACATTTCAAAAGACTTATCAAAAAGAAATACAAAATAATTTCAGAGTTTTAACAAATATTTCTATTTTTAACGAAAAAAAAACTCAAAATAATTGTGAACTTTAGTCAAAGTCTGGGCTATCGTCTCGTTAATTGCCACAAAAGAGATACTAAAAGAAGTGATTCGTTAGAAAAGAGAAAAATAAATTCTTTTATTTATTGATTAAATCTGTTGTCATGTAATCAAAGGTTTTGAATAAATATTATATTTAATTAAATTACAATAATTTCTATTAAACACAAAATTAATGATTAAATCAAATAAAAATAAATCAAATATAAGATAATATAATATAATATAAGATCATTTGAAAACATTGAAAATATAGTGAAATGAAATGATCGAAAGGAAAGCCAACAAAACAAACAAATTTCGAATTAAAAGGAAATCATAATAAGTGTTAAAAAAAGTCTAACATTTCAATGGATTTGATCGCTATTATAACCATTACTATGAGTCGAGTCGAGAGAGTTATTAATGATTTGTTGCGGTTTGTGTTTATTAAACTTTATTTCGAAGACCTCTTGAATCGCTTGTCTGAAGCACTGGAAGTTGTAGTCAATGAGTCCCTGTTTATCGAAATTGTCTTCTCTTAGAATACAGACCAGAGCTAAGAATTTATTCACTTCTCGAAGATATAGTACTGTTCCTGAGTTTAATTTTATTGTCGAAGAGGAACTACCGTCAAAAGTACTGCCCTCCCCGTCATCTTTGACACTATAATTAAAATCACTTCAATTTAGAAGAAAAGAGAAAACAAAACAAAAATTAATTAATATTTTGTGACAATTGTTAGGAAAGACATTCAATTCAATAATACAGACAATAGAGTACTGACCCGTATATACAGGAAATATCAATCACGACATCAATCATATCGCAACACAACTCATAAGACTGCATATCGACGGGAGAGTAATCGGTGGCGATATATATCTTGGAGACCACATCAAACAAAAACGCCTTTTCTATACCAGAGTTCTGTTTGAGAGAAGAATAACAATAAATCAATGAATCGTTTGAAACAAAAATTCATATAAAATACAGTAATGAAAATATTGAGTAGATTTTCGAGTGTCGGCAGCTGTGGGATCAACTTCTGGACTACTTTGGAAAAGGCTTCGAATATCGAGTGATCATAAATTGATGTCAAATAAAAACTCAGAAGAATATTCTCATCTCCGCTGTCCATCAGGTCTTCATTAGCCCTCTGATGGATATCCCTTTGGGTTTCGATTTTATGGTCGTCAGAGAGACCGTCAACTTTGTGTATAAACACTTCGAATTTGATATCAGGGTTGACCTGATGTGCTTTCTTAACGGTGTGATGCAGTTTAGACAACGCTTCCATATAGTCATCCTTTAAGAGAATAATAACTATTATTTCAGATAAAACGAGAGACCAATCAATACCTGAGCGTCGATAACGAAAACAAGAGCTCCACAGCCGCCGAAGATATTCTCCGAATCGAATGTGGAGTCGAAAAAGTCTATCTGTCCCGGAAAGTCCCATATTGTGAACGATACAAATGAACTGTTGCTTATGTCTATCCAATCGTTGTTCAATGAAATGACAAAAAATATATTATTTTTAATAAAAACAAATTTTTGTAAAAAAGTTTTGAAATATTTTTTAAACGGATTTTCGATAAAAGATTTGCTTAAAAATCAGTTTTTAATCTTCAGATCAAAGGTTTAGAAGAGTTTTATATTTGAGAAACAAATAAAAGATAATATTAATCGATATTAAGACAACTCTTTGTTTATTTAATTTCTTAAAACAACTCAAACTTATCAAAGATGTCCAGAAGGGGGACATTCTTTCGAAATCAGATCCGATTAAATGTATGGCAATAGAATGTGAGGTTAAGTACCCCTCACTGGCCTTCAATATTGTGTGCAATGGATTAAAAGATACTTAAGACATACCGTCCTTCACTATTTTATTAGTGCTCTCAAGAAATAGTGTCTCATTCGGTGACATCTTATGAAAGACCACTTTTTGAATCGAAGACTTTCCACTCCTATGGAGTAATACCGAAAAAAATGAGTGATTTGTCTGAAATGAGTCACACATTATGTCTTAAATACCGTCTCAAACCCATAATCAGTATTCTTGGCTTTAGTTCTGCGGTTAGAGCTCTTTCGTTGACATCATTGGAATGAATATCATTCTCGTCGTCCGGATATCCGAAACCTTTAGGGAATGATCCGATCATAAACCTGTCCTCGTCTTGAAAGTCATCCTTTGATTTAAACAAAAACAAATCTTAAGATATTTTTCATAAAAATCTAAGAAATCATTTTTATGGCGAAAAATAAACAAATGTTTAAAAAAAGGTTTACCATTGAAGTCAACGGCTTTCAATCAAAAGAGATCCAAATTGTGGCCAAAATTAATGATAAAAATTCATAAATTTTGACTAAAAGTGCGATTAAATTGAATTTATGGGCGATTTCTGTAGCCTTTGAGTCAAAACAGATGTTTTCCGCAATGAATTAGTTTTTAATAAAATCATGTGATGTCTGAATATTTTATTTCATT
This sequence comes from Minunthozetes semirufus, assembly GCA_034699985.1. Lineage (NCBI taxonomy): Eukaryota > Metazoa > Arthropoda > Arachnida > Sarcoptiformes > Punctoribatidae > Minunthozetes > Minunthozetes semirufus. The sequence goes on along the minus strand of JAQIXD010001040.1, from coordinate 8,000 downwards.
TCATACAAAATATTGTAATCCTTTTGACAATACTTTTTGCCCCCAAAACAAAATTAAAATAAAATAAAACCTATTTCTGAATAAAATGAAAAATTAATTGATCTCAACATTAACTTAAATAACATATAAATGTCTAAAACATTAATTATTTTTGTCAATAATCTTAAGAATAAATATTTAAATATAATTTAAGAGAATATTATTAATATCCCTCTTAAGTGTTCTGTTGTTTATTCCACTTTTTCTGTATTTTGGGGAACGTTTCGTCATAACAAACAGAAATGAAATAGTGATGGGCATTTTATGCTAATTTGAAGGTAATTTAATGGAAAATCTGGTGAATCACATGAACTTTCACTGAAATCGGATTAATTTATTGAAAGATTATCTGAAATATTCGTTGGAATTAAATTTGATCGAAAATCATGAGAAAGAGCTTTGGATTATCGCACAGTCAGTCAGTTCAGTGAACTTTAGAACACCTTAAAAGTTATGTGCGATAAACTGACCAATGATTTTGACCATTTAATCCATATCCTAGTTTATAGTGGACTCAAAGAGTATAAAAAGGCTGTTCTCTGGACAGACAAAATCATTAACAGTTTGTGAGTCAAACAGAAAACATATTTTAATATAAAACTCAATTATTTTCACAAAACTTATAAAAATGAAATCTTTTATCATTGCTTTGAGTGTTGTCTCACTGGTCTACGGCCAGGATATGACAAACGGCCAACAGTTCCAACAACAGCAGCAACAGCTCCAACAACAACAGCAAATGTTTGAACACAACCAGAACCTTAACTTCCGGTCCGCAGGTATTGTACTCTCATTTTATATTAAAATTTATCTAAATTACAGTTTTTATTAAAAAGAAGTACCAAATGAGCAAAAGAGTGCTCCGGGAGGCCAAACTGTTCAGGCTTTCATCGTAAGCAGCAACGGTCAACATCAGGAGCACCATATGCCACAACACCAACAGGAACAGATCCTTCAAGTTGTAGGACAATCACATCCGGGCGAGAATGTTGTCGTTCAATTGGGTAATCCCGGAATCAAAGTGCAAGCAGTATCTCAACCACAGCCACAGATTGTCAAAGTTGTAGAGGAAAAGCCGGTCCATCATAACGAACCGGTCTGTCATTTGTTCCAACGAAAAGGTGAATGCGTTTCCATTCCGAGCTATTTTGGATGTATTCGTAGCGGAGGAGTTCTCTTCATGTCTTTCAGCGAATGTGGTTTCAACACTGGATTTGGATGTTGTGTTAAAAACATAATTCCCTTTTTGAGTCAATCAAAATAATTTAGTTGTCATTACTTATCATAATTTTCATTCAATTCTTTATATTTATTCTTATTTTTCAATTTATTTATTTATATCTGAATTCCGAATATATTCTGAATATTTTTAATTAGATTTTTATTAATTATTTTGACATTTATTTGTGTTGAAAACCGATTGTCATTTATTTGTCATTTAATTCAAAATAAAGTTTCATTTTTTTGAACAAATTATCGCTTTTTATGAAAAACTCTTAAATTGTATTAAAAAGTATTCAATCAATCGTTTATCGAATAATGCGTTCAAAGCATTCATACAATCGAATGGACTTTCGTTTTGCGGTTTTCTAATCATTTCATACAAAAAATGGTTTCACAAGAATTGGATGTTTTGAGTGACAAAGAAAACGATCAAAATGAAGATAAAAGCAGTAAAAGAAGGAAACAATCAAATCCTAAAAAAGTTTTTGTAATAAATTTATTCAATTTTTAAAATTTTTTTCAAATATTTTGTTTTCTTCAGAATAAACAACAAAATACGGAACAAATTAAGAATAAGACAGGAGTCGCAAGAAAGTCGACGGGAGGCGTCCCTTTCAATCAACTTATCATAAATCAAGTAAAACCTCTTCGAAGTCAAGTGTCAAAGAAGAGTACCGGAGGAATACGTCCACCGATTCGATTGAAATTATTCCGAAAGGAAGACCACTGGACTAATCCTAACGCAGAGACAGAAGGAATGGAATGTGGAACACCTCAAAGACCTCAAATGTCAAAGAGAACTAATCCAAGAAAGCAATTGAGTTCAAAGTCAACGACTGGACACTCAACACATATTCCGGGCAAACGACGCCTTAAACCGGGAGAACAGGCGCTCAGAGATATCAGAAAATATCAGAAAAGCACTCAATTATTAATGAGAAAACTTCCCTTTCAGAGACTGATCAGACAAATATGTGGTGAACTCTTTTATAACGGTTCGGACTTCAGATTTCAATCAACAGCAGTGATGGCATTACAGGAGGCGACGGAGTCTTATCTGACACTTCTCTTTGAAGACACAAATCTTTGCGCTCTTCACGCAAAGAGAGTGACAATTATGCCGAAAGACATGAAACTGGCCACTCGTTTGAGGGGTGACTCAAATCGATTTATGTCTAAAAGTCTTGCTTTCAATTAAGACTTAAATTCTTCAAAAAAGTTATTTTAATCGAATATTAATCATAAGTTTTGTCATAAATTCAGCCAATTATTAGTCAATTACTTGTCATTCAATTCGCTAAATATTACTCTAATTATTGTCAAATTATATCCCAATTAATAGATTTACAATCATTTGTTAATTCAATCATTAAATTTAGAGAACAGGCTTTCCTTTCAATAGATTTTAAACATTAAAATGTAATTAATTACTAATATATGGAAAAACATTAGTTTAATGTCTAATAGAAAATAATTTTGTGAAATACTATCACTGAATATATAAGACATAAGAATACCATTTGAATGAAGAATCGAATCTTTTTAGATAACAAACAACACATCCGGTGATAAGCGAAAGGAAATCTTCAGAAAAATTGTTTTGTTTTATCGAATAATAAATAAATAAATAAATAAAAGTCTATTATTTGTCTAAAAGAGGAAACACTAATAAGGAAGAGAGGATTGCTTGGGATTTATACCTATTCAGGTGAAGGTTTATTTGTTTCAGTTCAATGAACCTGAGCTCAATCAGCTCAAACAATATTCCGTTCATTTGAATGACCAGTGTTTGACCACTGCATTGATTTATTTGATTATTAACTCTTAAACCATTCATTTGTGAATAACTGTGATATGACTTTCAAAATGAAAGTTCAAAATAGAGAACAAATTTTGAATATTTTGTTAATTTATTCATTAATTTCGATAATTAAATGCAATAATGATTCAAATGTTGTGAAACCGATTCAAAATAGTTTACAATTAATTATTGGAATACAAAAACTTCTTAATATTAGTGAACCCAAAGACATAACACTTAAACATAACGGAAGAACTATACGCCCGACTGTAGACCCGGGATCTATGGCTGATATTTGTAAGTACTCTCAACAGAAAATGTGTTAACAAATTGAGAACCAATTAGTAATGAACTTCATTTAACAAAAGTGATGGTCGACCCGAATGACCCCTCCCAACAACCACAGCCTCCTCTGATCTTCACTTCTGAGCACAATCCTCCCGAACCAGTGTTTGGACACATTAATCACAACGAAGAGGGCAACGAAGAGTTTATGGTTTGGCCCGACAATAGACTTGATCTAAATCGGGAATCAGATCCGGGAGCGGCTCAGTCTAACAGACAGCCACCGTTTTTCGTAAAGGTTGAGCCTAAGTCTGGGACCATCTCTAACATTACCTCAAAAAATAAAGAGCCGGACAACGATAGTAATAAAGCGCCCGACTCTATGCCAGGCTTTGAACCTCAACCTCTCCCCCCATCAACAAAACCAGTAGAGGATAAAAAAGAGTGCGTAGTGTTGGGTCGCTCCGGCAAATGCTTTCAGTTCTTTCCCATACAAAATGCTTTCCACTGTGTTTTCAGCAAAGGAGGGATAGTTGCTATGGATATAGTCAGGTGCTCCTGGATTAGGGCCTGTTGTGTCGAAAACTTCTTCCGCTAATTATTTATATTTTGAATATTGAATCACTATTTATGGCAAAAGTCTATAACTTTTAGTCTATTATTTAAATTAATAGAAAATTAGAGACAAATAAAGGAATAATTTTGAGATTCTTTAAGTCTTTTGAGAAAATGAATGAAAAGATATTAAAAAATAATTGATTTTTAATTGAATGATAAAAAGTATACATAAATTATTTCAATTAAATTATTGATTTGATCCGAAAGTTTACAATTGTTTTCGGATAATAGTTTGACATTTGTTTCGATTTTGATTCCGAACACATACTCCGGAAACACAGACTTTACATTTGATTTTATGGGTCTTTTGTTTTCATAAATTAAATTAATTTGTTTTTAAGTCTAAATTGAATTGAATTTAAATTTTGTTACAATTTATCAAAAGATTGAATCATAACTCAAATCAATACATAAAATAAGTAAAAGTAAGACAAAGGATTTGGTTATCAACAAAACCATAACTTTTACTGTTATTCAAACGATAACTCAATTCTTAATTAAAAAATCGATTAAATAATTAATAAATAAATAGTTTTTTAAAAATTCGATAATTTTTGAGTAAAATTGCAAAAAATGTTTAAAATCGTTTCAATTAAAAAAATTAGTGAAAGAAAGGGATTAAAAATTAGTTAATTACTGTCCTATTGATCGAATCGCATGAAAAGCGCTGACTTTTCAGTCTATACACGACTATATTCATGGGATGGGATGTGCGATAGGGATGTCAGGCCATAAGCCTTACATACAATTTGATGTTTGCATCAATAGTTTGAAACTGGAAACAGAGAAAATGGCACACTCTCGGGGCACAGGCATTCGGCATAATTATAGGCGAAATTTTGATATTTAGCCCTATCCTATACAAAACAGGACTATGGTTTGCCTCTGACTTTATTGGTCAGACCATACGATTGGATTTTTGCAAAAATACAAATACATTAAAAGTGTTTATCGATTAATGCTTTTCATTAAATCATTAAATAATTTACAATTAATAACATATTTGACGATAAATTGAATAAAACTTTAGGCCTTCCATTAAATTAATGGTAAACCTATAAGAGGCGGAGTGAGTGGTAGGGCGTGAGATAAAAACGATGAAAAGATGAGCAAAAATTACTAACAATTCTTAAAAAGACTGAAATATCGTTTAAATTATTATTAATAACGAATTGATAGCTAACTGTAAATAAACCATAAAAATGGCAAAAATGGCTCTCATTTAGGGATAAACTCATTATTTCGATAATAATGATAATAATAATCAAATCAATAACTAATCCAAAGGTTTATATAAGATATAAACGTACGGAATATCTTCTTATTGTATCCGAAGAGAGACGACAGTCATGAGAGGGAGAAGTCGTCGTCGAACAGATCGGCGATACCTTCGCTCTCCTCTAACGTGAAATTATAGTCTTCTTCAGAGAGAGGGGGCTCTAAATGCAAAAATGGCAGATTCGAGGTCGGGTCGGATGAGGTCAATGCGGTTTCGTTGGCGAACTTCAGCTGATCCTCTGTTTGCATCAGAAAACTTTTACTACCCATCGGTCCTAAATCATCGTCTTCTGATATAAACGCAAACTTTAGAGCTGTTTCTTTAGCTGTTGAGAACACATCATAAGCACAGCATAACGTTTGTTAGATAACAATAACAATAATAATTTCAATCAAATCAACCAAACCTTTCGATTCGTCGTTTTCCTGATTGTCTCCGTTAGTGCTCATCAAATCTGAATGCAATGACTCTCCCTTTCCCTCATCGGAATTGAGAGCATTGCCATCGTCTTCGGGGCACAGGTATACTTCAATCTCTCCCCTCTCACTCTTCAGCCATATTTGAAGACTCTATGAAACGGAGAATAAAACAAATGTTAATAATAATGGAAAAAATGTGTTCAGTTAAAAGACATACCTCTCTTGGATCGGGTACTTCCAGTTTTGTTTCAGAGGGAGCTTTAATTGCTATCACAGTCTGGTCTGAAAATTCTTTGACACCACGAATGTCTCTATAAGTGACGAAAGCAAACCTCTTGTTATTGAGGTTGTCGTGAGCGGCTCTCAGCTCATTGTTGGCCAAATCAATGAGTTCGTTGAGTTCCCGTTCTTTGGCATCAAGTCTTGCGTTTTCCATTTCTATCTTTATTTTCTTTGCGATCACAGATTCCGATTGGAAAGCGGTCGAAGAGCACGGCTCTGGCCCGCCGTCCATTGAGCCGCCCTTCCACTGAATATTGTTTTTGGAAGTCTTGTGCAGAAGACCGACGCCTTCGAGAACATTTGTTATGTCATATATCCTACGCTTCTGGACTTGAAGTACATTTGAGGCTTCGTTTAAATTTAGTATCTATTGAGTGGTAGGAGTGGTCGACAGGTCAGTAATGGACACAGCAATTGACAAAAGGGTTAACACTTACGCCATCCGAAGCACTTTGCAATAGACTAATGAATTTACGGGTTAATTGTCCTAAAGAGGTCTCATATCGATGTTTTCCTTTTGAAGGAGTGGCCGACTCATCCGTTTGACTCTGAGGGCTTTGAATGGTTATCTTAGTGACGGTATTAGGCTTTGGTAGCGGAGAAGCCGTAATAGAGGCAGTGGTCGGCATAACAAAACTGGCGACAACGGGCCGCACTTTAGTCGGTAGTGACGGGGCTTTAAATATGACTTTTGGGGCGAATTTAATTGTCGATACATTTATATTGGACTGATTAGTGGTAGACGTGTCCTCACTGTTACCCCAATCGAGTTTACGTTTAACTTGAGTTACCTTTGAGTTCATTACAACAAAACATAAGCTTTTGTTTACAAATTGTTTTTGAAACCAATCGTTGATTCAATGGATTTGAGTCCACAAATGGATGGCATTTGCATACAAAATAAATGTAAAAAAGTGATCACAACTCACCAGATATTTGCTTTGTATTTGACGCAAACGTTGATCCGTTTGAATGTCTGTCATATTAGAGACAATTGTATTGAAAAATAAATTTAATTAAATCCAAAATATTATAAATAAAGATATGATTTAAATGTTAAATGGCTTTCGTTTTAAAAGATTTCAAACAAAAGTCTTTTATTGTTAAAAGTCTTTTGACTCTTATAGTGAAAAATGCTATAACACTGAGAGAGGGGTTGCTATAGAGAAACGCCGCAAACAACTACAGTATCCTATACTTCAAAACCCTCCTCTACTCAAAAGGTTGACATTCCTATACACAACAAAGCTCTTATAATTATACAATTTCCAATTATTCAAATGAACATGATGAATTTAAAAATGTTTTAAAGCATTTTTTTGCAATTATTAAATATATTGAGCATGTTTCATTTTAAATAAGAGTTTAGTGCGACAAAACTCATTTAGCCTTATATTGCCATATTAGGTGACAAAACGGGTATTACTGTAGTTTGTTTTGGAGGGAAATAATAAAACATAGATTTGTAGACCTTTTCATTCATAGAATGTATTGCAGACACAAGTATTTTCAACAAAATAGTACTATAAACTGTAGATTTTTGATTTTCAATTCACCCTAATATTATCAAAACCCTCCTTAAAACAGGTGTTTTAGAAAATTTCTAAAGTTGTCTTGCACAATTCCACAATTTTCATTTGAACAATTTCATATGAAATGCAAATATTTGCTTTTGACTAAAATTCTTATTAATAATAAAAAGAGTTTTAATTTAGCCAACCATTTATATTTTAAACCTCATAGAAAGATAAAAGAATCATGGTGAAAAAATGTCTGTTGAAAGGAATTCATTTTTAATGAGTAAAAGTATGGATACGATTGTCTACATTTTTATTATAACTTTTTCTGATCGGATCTCACTTAATGTGTTGAAATTTCATTACCTGAACCACCGGATGGACATTATTTGAGACTATCAATAAAGCGAAGATAAACTTGTAAAAATCAATTTAGATCCAATTTAATAAAATGTGATGGTTGTGCCAATCAAAGAATCATTTGATTTGATTTTTTTTTTTTGAGAGAGAGATAGAGAGAGAGAGAGAGAGAAATA
>JAQIXD010001039.1:0-18202 GCA_034699985.1 Minunthozetes semirufus | reverse complement strand
AGCATTGTGCTCACCATCTTTCCATTATTGGCTTTCTTGCCATAATTATCTTTGCCCATGGCTTCCTTCTTATTCAAACCATGTTTATCTCTATAAAACAACATTAAAAATTAGTATTCCTTAACACAATTACTAATTATTCCATGTTAATTTAATCAGCAAAAGAGGATTTTTTTTACGTACCCTTTGTTGTCAGAGTACTTGCTCATTTCACTCTTGCCCTTTTTACCGAAGGAGTCCTTTTTGCCCTCAGACTTGTCATATTCGTAGGCCTTTTCATAGCCCTAAACAAGAATTCATTTGAAAATTGAAAACAATTTCTAATTATTTACACAAAAACCAAAACAAATATTAATTTCATGAAAAAACTCGGAATTAGTTTTTGAGTAATTGTTTTCCCATTTAATGGAAAGACAATTATCTCTGACTCTATGGAGTTATAGGAAGAGCGGAAACTAATAGTTAGTTTGCAAACAAACACAAACCTTTCCCTTATCGGTCTTCCACTTTTTCTGGTCGGCCCACTCTTCGAACTTTGACTTATCTTCCTTTCCCTTTTTGGCGGCATATTTATCACCAAATGAGTCCATCTTCTTCTTATCCCACTTATTGGTACCCCATTTGTCCTTTGCGTCGTACTTCTTCTCCCCCTTCTTTCCGAAGTCGTTCCCTTTCTTCATATAGTCATCCATTCCGTACTTTTTGGAGCCCTTTTCAAAGCCCCCTTTCAACTCCTTATTGAAGTATCCCTTGTCTTCGTGTCCGCCGTCGTCGTGATAGTGCTCTCCGGCGGCCATTTGCATGTCCTGAAGGATGGCATTCACAGTATTAGGCCTTTTGATCTGTTCCCTATTGGGCTGTTCCGTCCCATTAGTGCCACAAACAAAAAGACAGACAACTATTGAACACAAGTTTAATATAAGTTTTAAATCCATTGGTTTGGCTGTCGATCACTGATCACTGACTGACTGATCCCCGACTGTGTGGAGTGTCTGTCAAGAAGTCAATCGCTTTGAATAAAAGGCATTCATTTTTATACCGAAAAAGTTTTGCCTCAAAAAAGAATTGACTCTAAAATGGATTCTTATTTGTTATTCAAAAATCGCTTTCAAAAGTCAAACACATTTTTCTGCTAAACTTTTAGACTAATTATTGCTTTAATTTGAATCACTTTATAATATTAATTGACTATTATTTAGAGAAAGTCAATTACAAGTTGAAAATTCCTTGATACACTTCCGCAACATCTACGTGGGTAATTAAGCAAGGTAAGATAGCTATCAATTTCGCAGCGGTTTTGCTTGAAATCTCAATTCAAACACATTTCACCTGATTTTTGATAACTGAGTAATGATTTGCATAATTATTATTGTTATCTAATTATCGATTGAATGGCTTTTGCTTTTCTTTTGTTTACCTGTGCTTTACTCCCATACCTGTGCTCTGTAGGCAACCCTTATTACGCTATCAATTGGTTTGACGTTATGTCAAATTTCACCGATTTTTGTGTGTGTTTTTCACCCGAGAAACGTTTGTAACCTATCTATCAATTACTTAGATAACAGTGAAATATAATTATCTCGATCTTTATCACTGATAAGTTATCATTAAATAGCCTGCGCTGGCACTAAAACTAGATAAATCAATATTTTTTACCAAAATAAATTTTACATAAATAAATGTAAATTGATTTTTTGAACCTTGTTCAAATAAACTTGAAAACTCATATTTTATTAATAAAATAGAAGCTTGAAACTTTAGTTCTAACAATAGAACTGCAGTTCTAAAATAAAACTATCTTGCATAACTTCTGTTGATATTTTAAAAAAGCTAAAAATATTTTGTTTTTGTTATCGTTGTTGTATAGAATTCACCTTGCTTAATGGAAATTGCATTTAAAAATAGCTTCACTATACAAGCAAAGAGTTTATGTATTTCAGACTTTTCCCCTTTATATGTATATCAGGTTTATCTTCTTTAAGGAAATGTTGAAAGAACAAATTTCAATTTAGATTAATAGAAAATGTTGAGATTATGGTTTATGAATAGATTCTATAATATAGAATAATATAGAATCTATATATTCTATCTGTAAGGTAAAATAAATGTAGGCGCTTTTTAAATTTTTTCAATTTCATAGAGTATTTACAAATAGATTATTCTTTATTATTAATCTTTGCCACATGAGAGCATAGTTATGATTCAACAAAAGTAAGCTTGGTAAATTCAAAAGAGTAGCTCAAGGGAAATTTCATACAAAATCAATGTTGAATTTATTTCAATTTTAAGCTTCACATCAATATTTAGTTTACTAAATATCTCGTATAACTAATGTATTCATATATAACTAATATATTTATATTCCACATCGATTTTTTCATATTCGAATAAAATGAACAAATGTTAACCTATTTGTAAAATTTATGGCAAAATAGCAAGCTTATAAATATATTTAATATTTAATAATCCGCACAGGCTTTCTAAATCCCAGGTGAAATCTCATTTTTCATATGAAAATAATAATCTTGATACAATATTACAATAGTTCGAAGATTTCTATATTTAGTCCTTCAAAATGATCAACCTGTTCTTCTTGCTTGCTGAACATGATCAATCTATCTTGCTTAAATTGTTTTGCATTCATTCACTTTTGCTAAAGTGTTATCTTAATTTGATAGATAAATATTGTTGGTCATTCAATTATGCTTTTATTATAATCTTGTTTTGATAAAAGCCTCGCTAATATTATTATCACATTTGACTAAATAGTGAACAAATGAGTGAATGTCCTAGATAATTAAGAGCTTAACAATAGTAATTTGAATATTTCTGAATAATTTGTTTATCACCTAGATAGTTGAAATGAAGAACATAAAGAATTAATTTAACTAGATAAATTTATTCACCAAGCTTATGAATTATTGAAACCTTTCATACAATACTAAGCTTGCTACTTCTAAAAATAGCCAAAACTGAATTAATAAACTTTGCCATTTAAATAATCCTATTAATTTATCAGCAAGCTACTTATTTAAGGTAACCATGTTAATGCATTTGATAAAAGGGATTTTAGGAAAGATTTTCCGCAAGAAAAACAGTGGACTTTGATAGTTGAGTTTGAAAAGCCTCGAATGCGTGACAAAAATACAGTGTTTTTGTTATTAAAAACATTTTTCAAACATTTCTCTCAAAAACACAATTAAACTAAAATCGAGAGTAAAATGTGGTAAACGAGCGAATTGTTCTTCGATCCGGTCCATCAACAAACTAGACTAACACAGTTTGGAAATAACACTCTCTCCCTCTTTTCTCTTTTGCCGCCTGAATCGAGCACAGCCTACATCTTAGGCAAGAATGCAGTTCAATATCAGGCCGTCTGTGAAAGTCTAACCGATTTTCCGATTGATTTGAAAAAATGTCAAAAATTTAATTACATTTAGAAATAGTTTAGAAAAAATTGTTGTCTTTAATTATTTTCAACTAATCTTTGAAATTTTCAATTTTCCAAACACTCCTCATGAATAGTAATGAGCATGGTTAATTAAGTTTTCAATTTAGCAGAATTAATTATTCATAGTAGAAAGTTGTCTTATATTGTGTGGGCTAAACTAAAAAGCAGGATCATATTGCAATATTCAGTCAACAAAATGGATCATCTATTGAAAAATATAAAAATTTTACCTAGCTAATTAATCAGAGAAAAAAAGAAAATTCTCATTTAAGTCAACTTAAATCAAAACATCATTTAATTCAAGAATAATTTGAGTAAAGTATTAAAAATTAGTTAATTATTACTCAAAAGTAATTATCGTTTAAAACAATTAGTATTTTCAGAGATAATCACAAAAAACTATTCAATACTTAAACTCAAATTCTTAAGGCTTTGAGATCACACCTGAAGTAGTAATGAATTAGCAAAACACCTGTCGATACGGTTCATAGGTTTGTGGCACTTTTTAATGCCTGAGCACCTAATATAAGATTGGGGGTCAGTATAGGGGGAAAACCGTATCTAAAAATTGTTGATCTAATTGTGATTTTGAAGTTTAAGTTCAATTTGAAAATAAAAGGTATTAATTGAGAAAAAAAAGTCTATGAAATTATCTTGCCATTAATTGCACTTGGCATTAAACTACATGGCGGTGCGAATTAGCACATTACTATTTCGATCTAGACTCATTAATCGGTCTGGATTAAAAAATAACCATTCACGGCCTGTTGTTCTTGCAAAATGTTGCCCAGAATAAAGTCGCTCACACCTCTAATTAGGTATTGAGAACTGGGTGATTGTTTTGTGGCTAAATATTTCTTATTATAATTATTTAATTGAATTAAAAATCATTTATTGAATGATAAAAAAATCCAATAATTCTTTACTCAATTTTTTTCACAACTTTAGTCGACTTTATTTATAATTCAATAATTATTTGTCAAAATTCAGTCCAATTTGAAGTCAAGAAAAACTATATATAAGCCTAAAAATTATCAAATATTTATAGTCAGCGTCAGTTTAATACCTGGTATTAAAACCTGGTCCACAATTTTTACGAAATTCAAAGAGCATTTTATTCCATTATTCAATAGTGAAAGGCTTTTACACTAAAAGCCGTTTACGATGAAAGTAAAGCTTTTGTTTGTCTGTTATGTTGTGTTGAGTTGTTTTCAATCGGTTTTAGCCGAAAGTGATATCAAAGTCAGTGAAACACACTTTAGTTACGACAATGAGTTCGTCAAAACGGATCAGACAGTTGTCAAACCCGTTGTCGAGGGTCTGGCCAGTGATGAGCCCACAGACCACTCCATTGATGAAACGGCGCTCGAGAGGACCGACGATGACAAGTATGTGATGGATGATAGCAAAGACCTGGACGTAGCCGCTGGCCATCACTCGCATAAACACGAACACTCATCGCACGGCGGGGGCGGAGGAAGCGGAGGTCACGCCGCTGGTCATGGAAAGTGGGGTAAAGTCTTTTTTTCATTTTAATAATTGATAGATAACTTTCATTAATGGTTTTGTTTTCTTTTTTCTGTTGAATTACTTTTTTTTATTTAAGTATTGAATTACAAGAATAATTTACCCAAATTTAATCTTGATATTGAATTTCATCATTAACTAGATGAATTTGTTACGAAATAAATAGTGGGTTAAAGTTCATTTTAATTAGTTCTAAGAAAAGAAATTTCGAAAAAAAATGTTTATACTAATCTTGTTATTTTATTTGTAGGCAAACATGGCGAAGGCTGGGGTAAGAATTGAATATCTATTTGATCAAGTTCATAATTAATTATATTTTGTATCTAAAGGCAAACACGGACATGGTGCGTGGGATAAATGGGGCAAGCATGGTGAGTTTTAAAATCAATTTGAACTGAATATTTCAAGAGAGCTCGTTAATCCTACCATTAGTAACTTGGTTAATAATTCAAAAAGCATAAAGGGTGTAGGATAAAAAATTTTATTTTTTGATCAGCTATTAAACTTATCAAGCACATCGATATTCTGAATTTTAGAAACAAGCCTTGTTTAGTTTTGTGTCCTCATTAATATTTAATCCTGATATTTAAAGTGAGTGACTCTGGTAATTAGATGTTTACCCACATTGGAAATCCATTAAAAAGCTTTTAGTTCGATCTCTAAATTTAGATTAATAAAATTTAATCTAGCTAATTTCAAATTTGAATTTTTAATCCTCTTAAACTCGTTACGATCGCAAAGTTAAACCAAGATAACCAAGTTTATCTATTTTCATTAATAAATACTTCATTTTGAACTGGAATTACTTTAGCTTAAATCAACCAAGATCATTAAATTCTAGATCTTTCCACACAATTTTATAGCTACATTTAATAAAGCAATATTTTCAAACTAAAGTAGATCAATTTGAAATTCAAAATGATTGCTATTAGGTCACGCCGGTTGGCACAAGAAGGCAGGCAATAAGCATGGTGGCCACTGGGGTAAAAAAGGCGGCGGACATGACAAAGGACACTGGGGACATTGGGGCAAAAAGGTAACTTTAATCGAGTAAACTTTTTGAATTTTTTGTGGGGGATTTAACTCATTTAAAATCCATCAGAACTTTGTTCGGAATAACTTTTAATTCCAATTGATATTTCAAATAACAAGATAACAAAAAACTATTTTATAAATCATTTTTTGTTATCTTGTTATTTTATAACTCAAATCAAAAAATGATCTTTAATTCATAAAAAAAATAGTCCTTTTTAATTGAAAACATAATAATAATGACAAGATAACTTAAAATGTAACTTTTGATCTAAAAATTATTTTTGCTTTCAGAAACACTATAAAAAGGACAAGGGTGGCGGATATATCAAGAAATGGCACTGGGATAAAGCATCAGGCGGAAAAAAGTCGCACGGAGCTCACGGCGGCCACAAGAAGGGCCACCACCACGCCTCCCACGGTGGCCATCACGGAAAGAGTCATCACGCAAGCGGTGGACATCATGGGCACGGCTCGCACGGAGCTTCTGGAAAGCACGGCCACGGAGCTCATGGCCACAAACATGGCGCCCACGGAGAACACGGCCACCACAAGTCACATTGGGAGCACTGGAAGCCAAAACACCACCACTCCTCAGCCCATACCACACATGGTGGCCACGGACATGGTCATGGCAAATAGACACCCTGACCCTCTTCATACTCTGGACCTCACTCATGACAACCGCTCACTTTCTCTTCAGTTTTCGCCACGAATTGCAATAATTGTTAATTTATTTATTTATTCTTTTGCGGCACAACCTATCGCTCAGAATAAGAGCTTTGATTTGTGGTATTCCTAAAGAAATTCTGTATTTATTTAATAGATTTTCGCAAATATTTATTCGTTTATTAAAAGGCATTGAATTTCAATTCAAACCATTTATTTGATTCAATTAATTGTATAAATCTCTCGATAATCTTGGAGTTCTTATATTTCTTTTATTCGGTAATTTATTTGATCAACGTACAATTGTACAACTGTATACCACTATAAATTACAACCAAAGGTAAAAGAATAAGCGTGGGTGAAGTATTTAATTTAATCTTGAGTTTTGTTTGCTTTTGTACAAAATCATTCGGTTTATGACCAGGATTATGGCCCTATTGAGAACAATATACAAGTAATTTTATTTCAAGTGTTCTTGCTGGTTCTAAAATATTTATAAATACAAGTCTAATTTGAATTCTATTTGAACTAGGTTACTAGGTTAAATTAGCAGGAATATTATTTTAATTAAATATAAATAAGAACTTAATAATGATGTTTAATAAAAATGAGTTTATCAAGCAAAACTTTTAGCCTTTACATTTATCATTCTTTGATTCACCAAGGAGGGTTATAAAAAATTCCTTGATTCCTAGAGTCTAGACAGTCCAGGTGTTGCCAATTTCATATTGTCTATTTTAGTCTAACCGGATCTTGTTACTTTTTAAATGTCAAATAAAATAACAACAAGGAAACAATATCAAACATCATATCTGATTTAACAAATATTTGAAACAACAAATTATTGAACGTGGTAAAAAAATATTCTATTGGTATAGTGCAGGTCTAATATATGTCTAGGATTAGTTTTAAAATAAATAAGATCCGGGTTAAACTTATTATTTATTATAAAAGCCCAGCTAGACTTTCAGCAAGATAAGCAGGTGCAAGTTACGTGCTAATCTCCTTGTTCGCAAGTATTAAACGAAAACAAAGTAACAAGGTGAAAATAATGAACAAGGTGATTGATTGAATGTTTTTTTTTTCAAAACAAAAGATCAAATAATATTCCACAACACAAATAAAATAGAAAGAACATACACCTATACAATAAAACCAAGATCCAAAGTAAAAACACTAAGAATTCTCTGTGGGTTTCACTCATCGCACAGAATATTCTGTGTTTTTCTGATTTACTCAAGCATTTAGTTTAATACAGAAAACAACAGAAGACAACTCAGCTATCAATCAATTATTTCATACAATTATTGTCGAAACACTTATTATTTCTTTTTCTTACATTTAAGTACAAAATCTGGTATTTGTTTGGAGTATAGACTTAAGGCTTATTTGGTTTCTCAGAAATATCAGGGATAGTGACCAACATTTATACCGAGGGAGGGGTAAAAGGGTGGCAATAACAAGACTAAACATAATATATTTTTCCTGGATATTTTCAATTCTATTGATTTTTAACCACAAAGGTTTCAGATCAATTAGCTAACACACAAAATATGTCATTCACTTGTTCATTGAAGAATATTCTTGCTAAAATCTGACTCTTATTTAACCAGGTTCACTTTTCTTGAGATATTGTGTGCGCATCTCTGGTATTGTCATTCATATCGTAATCTCATTTGAAATTGATTTTTACAAAACGTGTTACAATGGAAAAGGTTGTGCGGCACAGGTGGGAGTGCAAGCTATTGTAATGGAGTTTATATTTTAATAGAGTTGCAAGATTAAAGCAACAAAGAAAAAGTTTAGTTAAAATCTAATGGATTTATGGCTATATTTACTAAAATGGAATATCAAGTTTTGCAAGATTACATTTATTTTGCTATTATATACATATATACGTATAATAACAATAGAATACATTTGTTGTAATTAAATAAGACCATGATAAATCAAAATGACAGGCAAACTAGATGAGTATAAACGCTGGCTAGTTAATATAAATTACCCATTATCTAACTTATCCAAGATATTGAATAGCTTTTACCCCACTTATTCTTAAATAATAATATTGCAAGGATTTATTCTGAATTAAGCCTGATAAAGATGATAGGCAACTGAATGTAATTTACCTTGCTGGTAGATTTGAAGACGAGAGTCTAGCTTGACCCATTTACTATACAATCAAGAATCAATACAACATCAATTTATTTAGCAAGCTAACTAAAACTATTGAAATGAATTTTGCATGATAATAATTGAATCTAAAATTATTTTATTTAAAATATTTTATTGATGTTTAAGAAGATTGAAATTTTTGATTGAATCAATTTGTTGGCAAAAATGATTAACAAGCAATGATTTTTAATTAAGAATCAACAGGTACAATTTATACACGGTTAAAATTGGACATAAATATCAAACTTATCAGGATAAAGTTAACTGTAGAATGGCTCCCAGCGGAATGGGCCACCCTTTTTGAAGCGCACCCCCTCATTGGCTTTGACGCACTCCTCGTACAATTTCAGGATCACCTTGTGATCGCTCGGGGCATTATAACCAAGGTTCATTCGGCTTTCAATTGCCCTCTCAATAATGCCTAGAAAAATGAGCAAACCTATCATGGTAATTTTTGGCGAACAGGGTCAAATTTGAAAAAAGAAATTCATATAGAAATCTTGTTTTCCAATTTTCACCAAGACAAAAAATATATATACCTCGATTCATATCGTTAACGCACGGCGAACGGGGTTCCGCGTATCTCTTGTAGGCCGCGCTGAAGGTCGGTCCCAATGACAGTAAATATATGGCAAACACTATAGGAATAAACTTTTTCATTGTGGAAAAAAATCACTACTTTTTAGTGGAAACGGTTTTGAAAACATCTATTGAACTGAAATTTTAGTGAATGAGTGAACACATTATAAGTAAATACCAGTTTTGAGATCACGAGTTCGGCGCAACAGTTGTTGCAAGAATCTGCTCCACAGTTATGATGACAGCCTGTGCTCAGACAGACCACTGGCATAAGCATATAGCAAAAGGACAGGCAGATGACGGTAATAGCAGAGAATGGGTGGAAGACAGTGTTCTCCTCATTCAGAATATTCCCCTGACAATAGCCAGAACAAAAATTTATCAATTTTGTGACAGATATTAGCAAGATGAAAGCTAACAGAAACAATTTTGCTATATATTCCAGGAAAATATCAAGTGATACGTGATTCTGATCTATTTTAGCAAGCTTATCAAGTTACCAGTTTCAATTTGCTATTTACAGCTTCAATATGAGTAAATGAAGGTTATATTAACCCAGGAAGCTATTTTTAACCAAGAAATCTTGTGGGTGTTAAGTAACTTTGACATTTCTTAATGAACCAGATCATTATTAAATTCGTGTCTCGTAATAATAAACGCCCATGGTCACTCACGGGATCTCAAACATGTAGGTTTTCTGTTTACATGTTAAAAAAGCCTTTAAAGAAGCAAGCTTAATTCAAACAATAAAAATTCAATAGGATTAAAATTGTAACAAGCTAAAACTGATTGTTCAAGAAATGTGATTTTCCACTGAAAAACACTTAAAAGAGTCAATTATTTCGAGCACTCCGTCAAAGAGAAATGACTCGACTTATATCAAGAAAAATCTAATTTGCTTTTCAATGGCTTTAAAAAACTGTTTCCGATGTGTTTTTATCCCATAATTTGTTTTTGAAAATAATTTTCTCATTTCATTTGATTACGTAATCAGCGGTTTATTACACTCCGTGTTTTAACCGGAATTCATTTCACCCGAGACAATATCTAATCAAAAAAGTCCATTTCCATTAACCACACAAATTAAATCATGTTATCCAAGAGTATAATATACCCGCAAATGCAATAAAACATTTGGGACAGACTTTAATGAAAATCTAATTAAGAATATTTTAATAAACAATTTTATTCAATTTTGTTCCTGAAAATTGACTTTCGCACAGAATAGCCCCACTTATGGGTTGACATTCATATAAAAGTCTGGTTTATCTCAAAACTCATTTCACAATCAAAGCAATAATTCGGTGAAATTTTATCAAAAATTTAATTCAATTTTTGTTTCACTTATTGTTTGCTTCAAAACTGATGTTTAAATGCATTCAAAAGTTTTAATACAATTCTTATGACAATTCAGTTATGATTTATTTGAAAAACCTATTGATTCCGTTGAGTGTAATAACAGTAATAAACAGCGAGAACCAGACCCTACAGACCCAACACAACGGGAAGACCATTATCTACTCGGTGACAGACCTGGATACGTCTGCTGGCTATCACTACCAGCACAGTTATCCGCATACGGCATACCCCTCGTCATACCATCACCAGTCTTACCCTCATTCCTATTCCCATCACACACCACATCACTACCCGCCCCACTCCTCCACATATCACAGGCAAGAGCACCAGCCATCCCCTCCTGTATACCACTCGACATACACCAAGCCTCAGACCTACTCCTATACGAAACACTACCCAAAGCACTACCACTCTCATGAACAGCACACGGATTCACACCATGGCGGTGCTCTTGGTCACGGTGGTGGTCATGGATATGGAGGACACCACTCGGGACACAGCCATCACACAGACTATAGGTATGAAAAAGATTTAATTTATTCACAAAACTCATTAAAAACACTGAAAATGAGTGAAAATATTCAAATCTACGGATAATTACAGTAATATTCGGCAAAAAAAAGTGAATACTTTTGATACATTAATTTATGAATAAAATTACCATAAATTTCTATTTCACTTAAGATACTGTATTTACATTCATATTTAATAATTATTAATTAAGTTAGCACATGCATAATTCCGGAATAAGAAATTATGCAGCAAGGTTAAATTGAGAATTAATAAAAATATTTCAAAGTTTAATATAGCGGTAAAATGATTACTAGAGTATTTTACAGTATATTACCCCCTTTGCTCACCTTTTTTTCAATAATATTTCTTTCAATTCTCAATATAATATTTTAAATGGGTACAATTTTGGATTTTTTCAAGAATTTCCTTGATATTTCTTTTCAATTATGTAATTCAGCATTTGATCTAGGTGTAAGAATATTGAATTTCTCGTCAATTCCATTTGAATCAGATAATTTTCAGTTGAACTGTTTGTTTAAGGGCCACACCTTATCTTTTCTAAATTTAAAATACCAAGAAAAAGGGCATGGTTAAAAATACTATCAAAGTTGAATGAAAATCACTTATTTACATCCCTTAGTTTCCACACTGGTTATTTTAATGATTCATTAAAGAAAGGAAGGTTGACTAGGTAGTCAAAGTGGTTAATGAAATCTTAGAAACTAAAACGGATTTACGGATTTTTTTTGATTGATGAAAATGATTTAATGATCTTATTATAAATGCTAGACTAAATTTTTATCTTATTTTTTCAACTAATTAGATGTTTATCTTTTCAAAGCTTTCTAATCCTAGACTTTCTAGAAATAAAATTATCTTGAAAAGATTATATGGAATCAAATCTAGAATATTTAATTAATTAATTCTAAACTCATAAACAATTCCTACGTTTTCAATGAATGAATGAAAAACTAATGAATAAAATATTGTTTTTATATAAAAATATTTAAAACATTTTTCACTAAAAGCTTTTTATTCAAATCAGCAAAGGATGGGATTCAGGAGGGCATGGAAGCTATGGCCATCATAATAATTATGGTAAGTCCAAGATTATATTAAAAATCCATTTAGAGCTGTCTTTCTGTTCAAAACGATTCTTGCAATTAATGAAAAATCAGTAAAAGTCTAAAAATATTTATTAATTTCGGAATTCATTCACAAAATATTGATTTGACTTTTGATCTAAAAAATCAATTATTGGAAAATAAATTCTATTCAATTGTATTAATAATATCCCACTATTGAAAAGGTAATAATGGGTGGAATAATCACGCGACTGGCACTCATGGCAACCATTGGGGACAGTACGCCAGTGGCAATCATGCGGGACATTATGGCGATTGGGTAGATAAAGCCCAGTGGCATAAAGACAAAGGTCACTATTTGCGTCAGCCAAAGACCAAGACTATAATTATTACTAATTATTAGTATTAGTTAACTATAATTACAGTCATTTTTTGCGATTAATTGATGAAACAAAATATGATTTTATCATTATTTTTGTTTTTTTTCTCGGATTCGCACAACCCTTTCAAATGGACAGGCGATGGCTATGTAAAGAAATGGTCCTGGGATAAAGAGAATGGGTACTTAACATGCACTTTTTTACTAAAAATAGCAAGCTTAATTTATTTAATTATTATCTAATGCGAAAAATGCATCCAATAATTGAATTATAGTGGAAGTGCTGGCAATTTTCAATATTAGAGAGGGGTAACCAAGGTAGATTTCATGTAAAGTTCACTGTTGTATGACTGACCTAATATGCAATTAAAATTAAGTAACAAGGGCAAATATTATTAAATTTTTTCAATGCCAAGGTCTCTAATAATCGATTCCCTCCCTCTGCCCATCCCTAAAACAGAATATTCTAGTTTTAAATCAACTGATATTTTCCATTATTTTGTTAATGAATGTTGCACGATCATTAACCACGATAATTATTATGATAATTAACCAGATTCAAAAAGGCCCGCAACGCTTACGGCGGCCATCATGCGGATCACCATCACGCAGACCATGGCAAGCATTACAACCACCACGATCATGGGTCGCACGGTCACGTTGACCATGGCACATCATCAGCGCACGGATGTAAACATAAATCATAGATTTGAGGCACTCATTGATTGATCCTGTTTTGCATTTATCGATCTTTTAGCTAACGGACACCACAGCACAGGCTATGGTCATGGCAGTGATGGCACGCACGGTCATAGCCAAGGACATTACTCGCATCATAAGCCTAATTATTATTCCCATTATTACTAGTTATCGATTATTCCTATTATTTCGTAATTTATTTGATTTTAAATAATTATTCTTTTCTGTTCATTAAGCTATTCATAGGGCTATCAAGTTTATAATTAGTCTAATTAGACTTGATTTTTAATTTTATTACTTATTTTAGGTTAATTTAATTTTATATTCATTTGTTTGACATGGTAATTTATTTCAAAAAATAAAAATAAAAATTTTTCTTTATAAAAATTCTTGGAAAATAAATTCATTTTCTTTTTGATAAATTCCGACCGAATTTCTCTAAAATGGAAATTTCTATTCTGTATAATCGAGGAAATTTCTAGAGGACTAATGGGTTTTTATAAGTTATTGAGAGTTCAATAATTTTTTTATTTTCGGTTTAAAAACTGAAATAAACTTAACTTTAGTTTTAATACAAATATTTGCTTTGATTTCTATGTTATGAGCACTCGATGAGAGTCCAGTGATGTTCACTTGTCTTAAGTGAATAATTTATTGGACATCCATGTCATTGAACTGGCAGTGGATAAGCAAAGTAATCCTTATGGAAGAGATGATAATGGAATGACTCAGCTCTGGCTTTGACTCGAGGACTTCAAATTGAACTCAAGCCTGTACTTGAAAAATATAAAAAATTGATAAAATGGAAAGTGGAAATTTCCTAGCTAATTCAACATTTCCACACACTAGAGATAGAATTTAAACTTGTAATATTTGCGCTCATATGAAAGAGCAAAATTCAGCACTCATTTGATGAAAGGACAGGTCATTTTAAACACAATCAATAAGAGACTGTAATTAACATTTTTAGCGAAAACAACGACTTGTGTTGAAAACTGCAATTTCATCGACAAAATCACTTGTTTTGATCGGAGAGAAATTTGTAGTGACTTCGGGTCAATTTGAGTGGACATTCACCGACTCATTATATTTTTCAGATGACTCAGAGTCTATAAAAACGGTGGGTTTTCCTCTAATCAATGTCTTTCCTATTAAACATGTGTTGTATTAAAGATCGATTGAAATCAAATATTTTCCGCATTTTTATTGACTTTTCATTAGTCTTTCTCTCTATTCAGGCAAAAGTTATTGATAAAGACGACTGTCCTCTAATTGACTGCGAAGGCAGCGCTCAGGCCTCTCATAAGCCACAGCGGTATCAAAGGTATGACCGATTTATAAGCCATTGTAATCAAGTTAATTGAATTCCTGGAAACAATTTGTTACTAGGTTATTTTTGTTCAGCAACGCTGTTTTGCAAGTGACGCCTAAGATACAGATCCCGCAGTCGTTGACCGGCAGTGTGGACACCGGGTTCACACTCGCGCTGCCCATAAAAGTGAAGTTTCAATCGCAGGTCGAGTTGATGTCCGATTGGATCAAAAGATTTTTGGCGACAAAAACAAATCGTTTGACCAAAAACTTCAACTCATTTAGCGCTCAATTGACACAACTTTTGGGTAAACAAAAACATTTGTTTAATTAGTTTTTGTTAATAACTTTTCTTTTCTCAATACTCTGTGAACATTAAGGTCAGGTCAGAATCAGGTCATAACCGACTCTTAATTAACTAATTTCTGTGAAAAAACTAGATTTTTATACCAATTGTGGTCTGTTTTCAATGTTTTCCCGACTAATTGTACTGAATTTTCAGGCCTTTTGAATCCCAGCACTAATGTCGGTCCAAATTCAAGTGAACAGCACAATAGCGGCAGTGGTCCTGGCGCTGGGTCTGCTCCTACTCCCGATCTTAGCGCTGCTGATATTGGTTCTGATTCTAATTCTTCTGCCACTCATTCTTCTGAGTCTAATGGCGTTCCTCATAGTTCTGAGCGTAAAGACAGGCCTAGACTTGTGCTTCAGAGTAAACTTGCCGACGATAGCAGAGCACAGGCCAGGAATATCCTGTTTAAGGTATAATTAATTAATTACCACATGAATGGTGGAAAACACATGATTCTAGTGATTAACTAAATTTAATTAATTTTCATCTCTCGGAAGTCCATTGAAATAAGTCACTCGACTTTAGGGAAGAGCTGTCTCTTGAGGGCGATCTGTGAAGTGTCACAAACGCCAATAATGGCGCCAAACACCGGCCTCTTCGGCGAAATATTAGACATGTTTTTAACGTAAGGCTCAGGAATTGATTGAAAAATTAATTACTGAAGACTTTTATTGATTAAAACAATTAATTAAAAAATGATTTCAATATTCAAAGAATTAATGAATTTCACGAATCATTAACTGATTTCGAGGACTATATTAACGCACAAACTGTGGGCCGAAACTCATTTACCAAACAGTCTGGGAATAGGTTTGCGAATCAAACTTATGTGGATGAGTGCCGTCTCTACTATGGAAATGACTGTCCCTTCTCTTTATTCAATATTAATAATATTCTTCCCTTAAATCTATGAAATTATATGAAATTATAGATATTTTTGACTCTATTTTATCCACACTTTTATTGATTACATTTTTTTTTGTAAAATGAGTTGATTTGTGTTTTTATTTACATTAAAACTCATTAATTAATTACATTTACATAATTATCAAGAATGTAAAAAACAGTTTTAATCAAGATAATTGATCTCTTATATTTAATACCAGGGCAACCTATAACCACCAGAAACATTTGTTTCCAGATTATATTCGTGTTAAAATTCTATACTAAACCCATATTTTTATTTATTTTTCTGTATTTATTCCCAAAAAATAATCGATTGTTTGTGAAAGTCATGGCTCTGTTCGCCAATAAGGCTGTGCACTACGTATGCCTATTAACAGAATAGAGTCTTGGCTCAAAGACCGGGTCATTTTAGACCCTTGTTTACCATTACTAACATAATATTAAATTAGTTTTTAATCAAAATCTGTTTTAAATGACTTTTATTAAGAGAAAACACTAATTATTTTATACAATAATTAATATATTAATAGATTTTTATATAACTTATATAACGAATAATATTTCGCAAAATATTTTTATTAAATCAAAACTTTTATATTAAATGAAACACATCTATGGCTTTCCCTTTTATTCTGTGCTAATTTGCAAAATAATTGCCTAACTGTGAGACTATGTGACGGCACTCAGAAGGGGTAGAAACTGGAGGGTCCGATAAAGTAGATCCTCTTGTAATTAGCGGACAGGTCTTCCTTAGTGAACATTATGGGCAAACGTTTGGTGGCTGTGAGGCCCAGCCTTTCGGCCAAATAGTTGGCCCCACAGTTCACATCCCAGGCCTCCAAATAGAGTCCGTCAAAGCCGACAAACTTAACGATTCCGTTATAAGTGAGCGCTTCCGCGATCTCATCGGTGTTCGCGTAAAGCGGTTGCGGACTAATGGAGTTGTCGTTTGTTGTCTTGAATATGGCATAGCCTGCGATATTGCCGTTCTCTATATACCTGGCCAATAGTGAAATAGTGCCAGGCTCACATATGGCCATCTCCAAGAACTGGGCCCTATTGATGCCAGTAATCTGTTCGTCGTACTCGATTATGTCAACAAGGTTGTGCACTGGGTGAGAATATAGGCAATTCAATATTATAATTATATCAAGTTCGTATACTGATTTCCAGGTAATGTTTCTATGGTTGAAAATTTAAGCTTGCTCAATTATTCATGAATTTACTCTCAAGTTCCAGGAAGATATTTAAATCTGTATTAATAATTGATGCATGGTGAATTTTTTATGCTAAGTACCTGTGATGTACTCGACGTCGCAGTAATCGATGTATTTGTTGAGTTCAAAAATCTGGGGCCGACCCGAGTATGCGATCATTCTTCGGGCGGGAATCACCTGAAAGCCAGACTTTTCTCTGACCGTTGGGATAGTCTTGGGCTCCGGGAAAATGGCACAGTTCCGCTTCGAACAGTGCTCAAGACACCTTTTCCAAAGGGCGATACCGATGCCAAACTTTTGAAACTGAGGCAGCACAGCATATTCGCCAACAAAAGCCAGCTCCCGATTGATATTAAATCCAGAGCATACGCCCAGTATTTGACCTTGGTTAATAAATTGATATTCTTTATGAATAAGAAGGTATATTCAGATAAAAATTCAGTTAAATTCCATATCCTATGGGATTTTGAAGCGTTTTTCACTAGAAAAAACTTCAACCGTAAACATAATTTCAGATGTATTTGGATTTAATGCAAAAATATGAGCTCTTCCGACACGTGTATGACCTCTAAACTCATCCATTGATTCGCTTTTATTATTCATTTTTAGCGAAACTAATGTTTTATATAACGTTTGGAATTCAAATAGCATTTGATTCTATGATTTGACTGCAAATGCATTTTTATTATTTTTTTTATCTCTAAATTCACCTGAATTTCAGACAATTTATGCTTAACTCAATTAGAATTTCCTATCTTCTAGCCATCTAGGTATAAATAGTTAAGTTCTGTATTCTAATTTATATATCGTAAAATATTTTTTTAATTATTCGCGAATATTCTATGATTAAAGTTATTTATCTTGGGATGTATGTGTTACGAAAAAGCGATGATTAGGGGAAAACATTTCCAGAGTTGAGCACAAAGTTGAGAAAAAGACTGTAAACCA
>JAQIXD010001038.1:0-18213 GCA_034699985.1 Minunthozetes semirufus | reverse complement strand
CTCTAAGAGGAGTGATCTAGGTCCTAGATACTTCTGTATTGAGGTTGAAAATTGGTGTTAAAAGGGCTTTAAAAAAACTTTGCTAGAATTTTTGCCGCTCCAGCCCAACTCCAGGTCATTTTTTGTGAAATTCCAGGCAATGTCAAAAACCACCTGGTCACACTATCTTCAATATTCTTGATTAATGATTGATAGGTGATTCATATGTTGCGAATAATTATTGAATTGTATTTGAATCAAAGATTGACTAATATTTATATCTTTCACAACTCAATGATTGGCAAACTTTGCCTAATCTATTGAGAAATATTTTACCTTGCAAATTCAATTCAATTTCAGGCGATTATTTTTTGTCAGGTTGTTATCTGAATTTAATTATGAATTTTACTTGGTCATAGTAAAAAATACAATTAATCGAGAATAAATTAATCTCCTAAATAGCCCTCAAGTTGGGACACCTTGAGCATCCCTGATATAAATACAAATAACTATTTGTTGATTGGTGTCAATCGGCCTCATATTTGACTCCTATTTGTTGTCTGATTTGGTCCTGAATTCTCGATATTGAAAGCGAGTGGTTATGACTCATTCGAGGGCTTTCCAGTAGTCCAGCCCTTAGACACCTCCGCACTTCATTTGCCTGATAGCCGAGACCAGCGCTTCCGTAATTCATTTTGAGGACAGGGGTCGGGAACTGGAACTCAAAAAGCTTGTCGTTTACGTAAACTTCTTGAGTGCTGTGAAAACTTTTAGCCAGCTATGGGACAGCCTATCAATTGGATAATCTTTTTAGTTTTCAGATATTACCTTGATTGTTCCCTTAGTTCCCACGATTATTGCGTCGTTAGGCAGCTCCACTCCGTTATAACCAGAGCCGGTGGCCGTCCTATTATTTTTGTACTGAAGAGAAACAGAGAAATCAATATCAACGCCATCTTTGTTGAGATGTCCCACAGCTCTGACTTTCTCTGGCGTTTCCCCATTGAATGCCTGATCAAACAAATTCAAGACATAACAGCCGACATCTAAGACGGTTCCGCTGCCGGTGTCTCTCCTCATATCGGGCTTATTATAGCTCAGAGTTGAGTTGCAATACATGACGTCTCCGATCACTCCTTTGCTTATCTGATCGAAAATCAACTCATAAGAGGGTAGAAATCGAGACCAAAGCGCTTCCATAGCAAACAACTTCTTCCGTTTGGCCAAAGCGAACAACTCTTCCGTTTCTTTGGGAAAAATTAATTAATAGATGAAATCAAATTGATATTCAATCAGAGATGGGTAGGACATAGATTTCAGAGGGGGGGGGGGTTTATGGAGAGCATAATTCAACTTTCTAAAAATTCATCATTTTATCACAAAGAGTTTTCAGGATAATTTTTAAATTTTATGGGGGTTTATGGTTTTTTTGGAACCCCTCCCTTGGCCACCCCTTTGTTCAATTAAATAATAATACGTTTTGTATTCAAAGTCAGAGACTTTTCCACTAAAATATGTTTTCCGTTTTCAAGCATTAGTTTAGCGGCTGAGAGGTGTTCGCTATTGATGTTTCCGATGTACACCACTTCAACCTCCGGGTCTTTTGCCAGATCTTCATAACCATATGCTTTCGGTATTTGATGGAGTTTCGCAAATTCTTGGGCTGACCTCAATTCCCGAGCGGCCACTCCAACAAACTGGCAATAAAAATAAAATAAAATGAAAAAGGTGAATAATTCACATTTTAAATATTGCCGAATAAACGTGGGGCCAACAAAATATTGGGTTTACCTGGTGATCAGCATGGCAATCCATGCTCCGGACAGAAGTTACAAAGTCGTGGCATATTTTGCCGGCGCTGTAAACACCCCATTTTGTGGCCATTATTATAAGGTCTCAAAAAAGGTGAATTGAAAATATATTTTCAAATTATTAATCAAAATATTTCTATAACAACTTTTTTCCACTCAATCAATAGAGTGATCATATCTCTCAGATTGACCAGGATTCTCCTTGAATTGTAGTTCAAAGATGATATTTTCTTCAATACCAATTACATTAGGCTTTTAGACATTGTTTATAAATTTATATTAAGTTCCTTTCTTATGAATCAGTAGAAGAAATTTAATGCTCCTGGAACTCAGTTTGATTTTATCCTGGATAACTGTTCACACTTTCAATTTGCGTTTATCTAATCTCTTAGAGTTTTTCAGACAAAATACCATTTATAAGAAAAAACAATTTTTATCAGTTGTTGTCTTCTTTGATAATATTCTTGATTTATAGTAGTTTTTGGTTCTGTTCAAGGTAAAGTTATATATCGACTTTTTGATCCTTTCTCAATTAATCTCAATAGTTTTTTTTAATCAAATATTTATTATTTCATCATTAAGTTTTTCTACAAGCAACAGAACAAGGACAGACATGTATGAAATATCATTGAATTATATTAAAATAAACCCATAATTAAGAAATAATTAGATCCCGCGATATATAAGTATTGATAAAACTCCCAGTTATTCATCGGAAACAAATCAAAGCAATAGAATCCGATCTCAGGTCCGCTCAGTTTCTCAATGAATGACAATATCTTCCAGCGCTGTCTATAACTCATCCGAATTGTTTTGTCGTTAATTATTGCAAAGAGACTAGAATAGGACAAATGAGCCGAGTTTATGATCCAGGTGCTCATCAAATTGAGATTAACCATAACCCAGAAGCTACTTAAAAGTACAGTACTCATTACAATCCTACCGGAAGGCGTGGTATCACCTCTAAAGGCTAAATACAGGAGTATTTGCAGAGCAAATGTCGCCAAATAATAGACAATGAATATTATGGGATGAAAGAAGTGATTGAATTTCTTGGTTAATATCTCGATATAATTGTGTTCATTGATTGCATACATTAATAGCTGAATGTTTGAATGTTTCAGACATGACTCGATCTTCTCATTGATTTCATTGAATTTTGCTTTCAGGGTAAAACATGCGGTGAACCATATAACATACCCTGACCATACATACGAATAACCTTGTTGGCTAAATATTGCCCATACAATATTTGTGATGATCATGCCTAATGTTGACCAAATATCTTGATCAA
Source organism: Minunthozetes semirufus (assembly GCA_034699985.1). Lineage (NCBI taxonomy): Eukaryota > Metazoa > Arthropoda > Arachnida > Sarcoptiformes > Punctoribatidae > Minunthozetes > Minunthozetes semirufus. Next base: position 15,129 of record JAQIXD010001038.1, on the reverse strand, counting down.
AAGTTCTATACAGTAATACTGAGAAATAGACATGGCTTATTGTTTGAAATACGACCAACGTATAGCAAACTGGTTTCATTATGTACCTGGTTAAATTCGTCAGTCTCTTCGTGAATTTACGAGAGTTTTCTGGACTCATTGGGTACTTCCACAAGTTGTACTTGATCATATAGAAAATATCACCTATATGAAGTGTGTACGTCATTTCTTGATAAATAATTAATAGAGAAATTAAAACATTTATCAAACATATAATGAAGTAATCCATATTTATCCAGAACGAGTTGCCCCACATGAATGCGAAATTGCAAAGTGCCATGTTCACCCAAATATTATTATTAACGAGTGAAATAATGAGCCACCTGAGCGCATTCAGAACCATAATGATCCTGGTGAAGATGACAACGCACAATCTCCATTTGCTCCTATTTCTTGAGTGATATTCATCTGTATCGCGTAAAATTACAACAAAATTTGTCTTGATGAAATTCTCAACATTCTTTATTGAATGTGCGAGTTTGTATTGGTTAGAGCCAGCATTATTTGATTTTGGTGAAATTCTTCTGCTTCTTGAAAGGTTATCCATCTGTTCTGATAAGAGGTCTAGCGGTTATATCCCTTGATGGATATTTTATCACAAAAGTTGAAGTAAAGATATTTCGAGAGAATAAAATCATTTAAAAAGAGATTGATGATTTATTAATGAAATTATTTGCACATTAAAATTTATTGAGCAATTCCAGGTGTAATCAAGACTACTCAGCTTTCATTTTCTCAAGTTAACTCAAAAATTTAACATTTAAAATCTTGAACATTTTAAAAAATATAATGATAATTTTTAAATTGAATTATTTACAAAAATAAATAATTTCTTGTGTCAATCTCATTTATCTAATTTACACCTTGCTAATCAGAGTCAATGAAATCCTTGAAACAATCATATTTTATTCAAAACTTAAGGTCAAATATAGATAAATTTAGTCAATAATTTTGAATATTTTGAAATAAAATTATGCAATAAATATGAATAAGTAATTATTCCTTAAACAATGATTCTTAATGATCATGCAACATTCATGATTAATGATAGACAGGTCATTCATTTGTTGGGAAATCCTATTGAAATATAAATTAACCTTCTTGCTATTTAAAAATGAATTCATTTATCAAAAACAAATAGCTGATCATCGAGAGAGTTCTAGCAACTCATGAGCCAAAGATTTCCGAAGACAAAATAACAAATAAAAACGACAAGGACAAATTATATTTATATATTTCAATATCTAATAATTTACATAATCTTTCGTAAGCAAATGAAAATAATTTATGCTTGATATAATTTCACTTTTACTTGCTTCAAAATTAAACGAATAATTTAAACAAATGATGAATAAAATTTACTAGATTAAAATTATTATACTAATTCAACTCTGTTTACGATAGGCTGAATCTTGACCTCAAAGAAATAGTTAGATATATTTGTCCTCGAATTTTGATTGATTACAAAATGGCTGATAAAATGGTTGGAAGCTTTCACACAGATATCGGATAACATAATAACAGAGAATCCGAAGTAAAGACCCAAAAGGCTGCCCACAAAACAAATGAACTCCTCGAAAGTGATCTTAGGATTGTGCTGAGTGATTTGATCAGGCTCGATTGGCGTGGAAATTGCGAAAAATAAACTTCCCACATAAATATTGTACTTGATCAATTTCAATTCAAATCGTTCTTCATAACAGTTGACTAAAGATTTGCACTCTTTCTGGCACTTCATACCAATATCCCTATCACTTACCAGACTTGAATTAATGACAAGTTTACTCGAAATTGCCATGATACTTTTATTGATCAATTCAGATGTATAATAATAACTTGGCCAATGATCTCTCAAAATCAGTTCCCAGTTCTTTATTCTACACCTTCCGATACAATCCCTGTTCGAGGTATAGCCTTCCGTTCGATAGTCCTTGCAATTGGTTTCGTATGGGGCCGGTAAGGAACGGGTGCTTACCTTACGGTAACCAATGAAGGGGACAAAGTTTACATCCAGTGTTAGGTCAATTCCGTCACTTTTCGGAGAGTTCTTATGTATGACCTCTTTTCTTGAGTGAAAATAAATGTGTATATGAGTTATGTTTCTATTGATTCCCGTATATAATAAGTGATCAGAAAAGTCTTGGAATTTCTGCAAATTGTATTCTATGTTAAACCCGTCGTCAGGCTGTCCCTCCGTTTGACTGAAAAATGTGAAACAAATATAGTTTCCATCGACTGATGTCTTGATTGGTGAAACATCTTCGCACGGAATGTAAGGTTTGTCCGATTCATGAGTTTTAGGTCTCATTATTATACAACTATTCCCGAAAACATAGTCCGTTCCATACATTAGATTATACTGTTCTCGTACAGTATGATTGTTTAGGTATTCCTTAATTTTCAACGATTTAAGGCTAGTCCTGTCCGACTCATTAAGACCCAGTTCAGTCAAATACTGAGGTTTAAGCAGAAATGGTTTTTCAAAGCAAACACTTATCGCCGGTAAAGAGATCTGAGATATGTTTTGATAACTCATAGAAATCGTTGTTTTGTATGAGAAATACATTTCACATATCTTTGAGATCTGATAACAACATAAACCCATACATAACAAGTAAAACGAAAAGTACAGGAACTTGACCATGGTCATTTGTTTATACTTCATTTTTCAACATAAAAACTTCCATAATAATAAATCAACACATTCAAATAAACAGCAAGGATAAATTCAATCAAATTAACGTATTTCAACGAAAAATAATTGTTTACCTTAAGTAAACAAGCTAAAATTATTTTTCCTTGATTAAATATTCCGTTTTCTTGGGTTACAAATGAAGAAAATAAAGTTATTTATAGATAAATAAAATTTGCTAGATTAAAATTATGGATTTCCTAAATAATTCTATATGTGCTATGTTGAATGTTGATTTTGAAAACATTTTTGGTATTTGCTCTTAAATTCTGATGGATTACAAAATGGCTGATAAAATGCTTGGAAACTTTCAGACAGATTTCAGATAACATGATAACAGAGACCCCGAAGTATAAACCCATAAGACTTCCCACAAAACATACGAATTCCTCGAAAGTGATCTTAGGATTGTGTTGGATAATCTGATCCGGGTCGTTTGGAGTGGAAACTACCAAAAATAGATGACCAGAATAAATATTGAACCTGGTCAATTTCAAATTGAAACTTTCTTCATAGCAATTGACAAAAGATTTGCACTCTTTCTGGCACTTCATACCAATATCCTTATCCCATAAAAAGGCTGAATTCTTGTAAACCCAAGTTTGCTTGATACTTTTATTAATTAGTTCATTTGTGTAATAATCATTAGGCCAATGATCTTCCAAGATTAACCTCCAGTGTTTTATTCTACACTTTCCGATACAATCCCTGTTCGAGTAATAGCCTTCCTTTCGGTAGTCCTTGCAATTGGTTTCGTAGGGCGCCGGTAGTGAAAGGATAGTTAATTTACTGTAACCGATATATTGGACAAAAACCCGGTCCAATTGAAGTCCTACTCCACCAAATTTAGCCGAATTCTTATGTATGACCTCTTTTCTTGAGTGAAAGTAAAAGTGACTGTTTGTTAAGTTAGAATTGATTCGAGTGAAAAACAAGTCATCAGTGAAGTCTTGGAATTTCTGCAAATTGTATTCAATGGTAAACCCATCGTCTGGCTGTTCCTTCTTTTGGCTGAAAAATGTGAAACAAATATAGTTTCCATCGATTGATGTCTTGATAGGTGAAACATCTTCGCACGGAATGTAAGGTTTGTCCGATTTATGAGTTTTAGGTCTCATTACCTGACAATTATTCCCAAAGACATAGTCCTTACCGAACATAAGACTGAACTGTTCTCGTATTGTTTGATTGTTCAAATAATTCTTAATTGTCCACGATTTAAGGCCACTCCTGTCCGACTCATTAAGACCCAGTTCAGTCAAATAATCAGGTTTTAATAGATATGGTTTTTCAAAGCAAATACTTATCGCCGGTAATGAGATCTGAGATATGTTTTGATAACTCATAGAAATCGTTGTTTTGTATGAGAAATACATTTCACATATCTTTGAGATCTGATAACAGCACAAACCCATACATAACAAGAAGATTAAGTAATGGATCAGTCTATTAGACTGAAAAAAGTCAGTCCCATGTAATTTAAACATTTTATCATCATTTAATAAAAATAAGCAAACAACCAAGTGATTGAAAAAACTACATAACGTATTACTGAATTTATTACTATAAATGTGATCGATATTTGATTATCAAATTGTATTTACTTATTGTAATTCAATTTATAATTTGTCGTAAAACATCTTATACCAGAAGACGGCAAATTAATTTACCATGTTTATTTTTTACTAAACTGAATCAATAAATTCAATATATTTCTATGAGTTGTTTATTCGGAATTTATTATTACTTTCCACAATACTAAGACCCAGTTCAGTCAAATGAAATTAAGAAATTATCATGATGAAATTTTAATTAACAAACATTGCAAGTGATAATTCTTGAAGTTAACAAGGTGCCTTTCAATAAATTAAGCTAAAATAACTCAATTAAATGATTGAGATATATTAAGTTGACTTTCAAACAACCGACAAAATAAGTTATTCACATAACCTTGCATTTCGTTCAGAAGTTATCATTAATGATAGGTTTTGGTGGTGAATAAATTTAATCCGGGTATTTTTCTGTTCAATTATAAGCCAATCAATCAAATCTTTACCCGTCATTAAACTTTCAGATAAATATCAATACAAAAAAAATATTTACATTCAATATAGATGTAGTGAACATGCTCAAACATCTTTTATGAGTTGAAACATGGTAATTTTCTCGGAGAACCTGTTTTCATGGGTCAAATAATTATTTGTAAAAGTGATTCAAAAACAAAAGACGTAAAAACACTTCACTTCTTAAGAATACTTTCAAAATGGGATTAAAATTATCGCTGATTTTCTTCACTGGATTTTTATTGTGCCTTCAATTTCCAGGATTATTGTCACAGAAGAAAAAGGACTGTCAATTCAGGTGAGCATAATCACCAAGCTTATTTTATTTTCTAAGTTTTCCTATGTCTAAAGCAAGTTTGAGAGACGCATAAATTCCCTTGTTGGATGTTTTGGATACAAAGATCACAAGTGGCCCGAAAATGAGAATGAAATGACCAGGTGGTGCAAGTGAGTGAATTACCATGCACATTTTGTATAATTTAAAAAAATAATTCAAAATTTTCACGAAATTCACCTTGTTTGATTGTTTTTGGTCTAGTGCGGTGAGCAGGGACAAACCTGCCGCAAAGAACTTCACTCTCGAATGCCTGACCGGAATGTCCAAGACTATGGGTTCGGTCATTGTTTATTCGGCTGAAAAGGCGGACAAATTATTTTGCAGGAACAAAGTGGAGCGCAATAATTATATTGGTCGGGGTAAGTGTGGCAACAGAATGAAAAAGGAGACAATCAAGTGCTGGCAGGGCTTGAATACCCTGGTGACAAATATGAAAAAGTTGCCTGATCCTAAGGACAAAATTCCAACTCTTTGCTGGTAATTTATTTTTGTTAATTATCAAGATAAAATCACAGGAATTTTAGGAAATGAAAAAACAACACTTTAATTATTTAATACCAAGCGCATTTTTCTGGTGGAAAGACTGCACCCTTGGTGCATACAGGAAAAAGTGCACAGAGACTGAGGTGGATCAAATGGAACAGCATATAGACAAGGGATCACTGGATGCCCTGAACCTTATTTGCAGCGACTATGACGAGTCCGACAAATGTACCGGGGTGAATAAAAACTTTGACTTGACAAAAGTGGCCACCAAATATAAGACATTCTTTCCGGCTCTTTTCGATTTTTTCAACACTCTATAAATGATCATTTAAATGATCAAGGTCAAATCGATTACAATATTCCAGAAGATTAGCAATTCTAATATCAAGGTTGTTTATAGAGAGTTTAATTATCTCTCCAGTAAAATTTGGTTTAATATTACCTAGCATTTACATTTAATAACATAATTTTAAATAAACTTGAACTTTATGAATTGAAATTCTTATGCATTATTTATGTGGTTTATTTTCCCATAAAAATTAACCTTGCTTTTTTTCTTTCTAAAAAAACTTCCACATAATTCCAATGGAAAATTTTAAAAACAATTGACGCACATCACAATCGAGTGCTTCTCTGTTATCAGTGCATTCTTGAGAACTAATGGACTATATCTTGATAACAGACGGCTTGTGACAGTTATCTTGGATATCAAGTATACCGACACACGAATCGTAATTCTTATCATTTCCTGAACTTTAGAAAAAATCATTGATTTTGTGGAAAATAACCGAAAAATCCAATAGATTTAGAAAACGGATTAGAAGGAGAGGGGTATAAATAGCGTGAAAATTCTCGGCACAAATCCTTTCTTAATGAAAATCCCTTTTGACTATATTTAAAAGAGAATTGTACCTAGAACAAAAAAATGAAATTTTTATTGTCTGCTCTTTTATTTTTAACAGCAGTTTATGGTAAGTCTTTGCACAGAATAACAATTATTTGAAACTAATTATTCTGTGCTAACAGTGTCTGAGTCACACATCCTGGTCAGGAGGGACGTCACAACAGGTATGCCCACCACTGGTAGCCCCACCACTTCCAAAGTTGATGAGATGCGCGCCGCCTATCATAAGGAACTGCTTCTTAAAGCTGTCACCGCCCTCTACGACAACACCAAGACTGCTATCATGAAACTGAATGAGGCGGGAAAAAAGGATCTGGTTGATGGCCTCGATGAAGTGATCAAGGTGGTTAAGAAAATGACAGAGAAGATAACTGACCTGAAGCCGACCACCACTATGGGAGAGTCGGTTCAGAAGCTCTTTGAGAAGCTATCGAAAATGGTCGGAGACGTAATGCAAGATGATCTCGATAAGGTGCAAGCTAAATACTCCGAGGAGGACAAGCAGGCTCTTATGTTAGTTGCCGGCACTGTTTATGACGAGTTTAATGCCGCCCTTGAAAATGATCAGAAACTCTCCAAGGATTTGAGCAAAACCATCGACTTTGTCAAGGATATTGAGAAGGTGCTCGATGACCTGAAGGGCAAAAATCATCTTGGTAAAACTATTGATGAAGGCTTCGCCAAAGTTGCCAGCACTATCCACGCTTTTCTCAAGGAAGACGAGAAGATAATTGACCATTAAATTCATTTTTATAAAATTATTGAATCCTGTAAAATTGCATTACATATCAAATGACAATAAATTTTAAAAATTTTAAAAATATATTATTATTTTCATCTTGTTAATTTTTTTCTCGGGATAAAGAGATTATACAATATCCACTGAGCAAATAGAATGTTCTAGAATAGGATCAGTTAAGATAAAGGACAAATGTCTTGCCAACCAATTGTACCAAATTTATATCAATTATTAGACTTTAGTCAAAAAAACTTTGATTTCTTTGGAATAATCGGAAAATTATCAAAAGAATGTGATTGAATAAGAAGGGTATAAATATCGAGATAATTCACAGTTAGAGCACAATTCAGACAAGTTTTATAACTATTGATCTCAATTAGTATTAATAAAATTACAGTTTGGAAAAATGAGATTTTTTGTGTTTTGCCTTTTATTGCTAACTGCAGTTTATGGTAATTTTTACTTTGATAACTAATTAATTCCACCATGATACTAATTATTCTGTGCAAAACAGTGTCTGAGTCACACACCCTGGTCAGGAGGGATGACACTGGAGTGGACAGCATGAGGCCAGTAGTTGTGAAGCAGGTGTCCGACCTCTACGACAAGATAAAGTCGACAATCGAGACACTGGCCAAGACTGATAAAAAAGCCCTGGTCACAGGCCTGGAAGAAGTGATCAAGTTCGTTAAATCTGTAGATGACAAAGTGAAGGCCTTAAATCCAACAACTGACATTGGTAAACACCTTGTCCAATCAGTCACCAAGATGATTGAGCTTGAACAAAAATTGTTGAATGACGACCTGAAGAAAGCCCAGGGTAGTTATTACGACACGCCCACTAACAAGGAGTTGCTCGTCAATGCTGTTATTGGTATCTATGACGAGGGTAAGGCTGCCATTGAAAAGCTGGCGAAAACCGATAAGAAAGCACTTGTTGATGGTCTGACCAAGGTGGTGGCTGTTGCCAAGGAGATCCAGGGTGAATTTGACGCGCTAAAACCGAGCACAGAAGTTGGCAAGACCATTTTCACTGCCCTCAAGACTGTTGTCACTGAAATCGAGTTATTCCTCGAACTCGAACTGAAATCACTGACCGGGAAGTACTTCGAAGAAGTCGTTGTCTTCGCAGGAGACCATAAGACACTCCTTCTGAAGGCCGTGTCTGACCTCTACGACAAGGCCAAGACCGCCATCGAGACCCTGTCCAAGACAGGCAAAAAGGAACTAATTGATGCCCTTGAAAAGGTGATCAAGGTGGGCAAGAAATGAGAGAAAAGGTGAAAGCTCTGAAGCCGACCACTGATATGGGAAAGTCTATCGTGAAATTGGTTCTTACACTTTCTGAAATGGGAGAGATGACACTCAAGGACGATTTGAAAAAAGCCCAGGGTAGTTTTTATGCCGATGATAACAAGGAGGCTCTGCTCAAAGTTGTCGCACAAATCTATGACGAAGGAAAGGCTGCTCTGGAAAAGCTGTCAAAAACTGATAAGAAAGCACTGGTGGAGGCCCTGACCAAGACTATCGATCTTGTTAAAGACCTGGAGACTGAGCTCAAAGCTTTTAAGCCTACCACTGATCTTGGTAAAACCATTCTGGAAGGCTTTGAAAAAGTTGCAAGTTCAATTCAAACTTTCCTCGAAGAGGACCTGAAGGCTGTGCAACAATAAAAAACTATTGTTATCTATTTAAGTTTGAAATGTTCCTGAATTTATCAATTCTTGTTTTGTTTTAGATTATCTTTCAAAGATTACTCTCTAATGAAAAATGGAAGAAATAAATTCTAAATAATTTTTCTAAAAGAATAAACTATTTTATTTTATTACCGAATAATTATCAACAAAATGCTTCTGTTCATTTTAATTCCAATGTTATCATGATGATTCTTAAATAATTTAAATAATATGACCTAGGAAACTATTGTTCGAGTAGTTGACCTAATTTTTGAAGTTTGATTAAAATTCTGAGAATATTTTGACCTGATTTTTCTACTAACAAATTGACAAGACACATTTGCTCTTTCAATATTTGTCACATTAATTTGGGACAAATTTAAATAGTAAAAAGAATTTAAAGCAGGTATGGGTATGTGGCAATTTTCTGGAACCCCCCTCCCCCACCATCAGAGAATAAAGAAGCCTAAACTTTAGAAAAGATGCTTTTTCTGCATTTCCTATTTATCATAGATAAATTTTTAACCCATCTTTCTGTAAATTCCCTTCTAGATTTTGAGACTTTACTGGTACCAACTACTAGTCCCCCCTTAGAGTGTCAAACCTGGTTATCTCAGATTGTTATACCTCTTGTTAAAACTCTTGGATATAATGATTAGTTAACAGTTGTTTTCAGGCAAAACCTTACTCGAGTTCAAACTGTTTTATTGAAAATTATTAATCAAATTAATTTCAGAATGAATTCAATTTTATCGAAAATTCTAATCTTGGTTTCGATAATTGAAATTACCTTCGCCAGTTCAGTCTCGGATGGAATCCAGCGTACATTCGCTCAGCTAGGTGATTTTGTAAACGATTTTTTTACTTGCTAATTCATTCATATTTTAGAGGAGAAAATGAAAAAAGAAACTGATAATTTCGCTCAGGGTAAGTATGAAAATCCCCAAAAGGAAATCCTAGATCAGTTGACATCTGAAGTATCCGAGTTTTACGACATTTCACTCCTGGTATTCGACTCATTGGCCAAAACTAATAAACAAGAACTGATCACTGGTTTGGAAAATGCTTTGAAATCCATTGAAACTTTGAAGGATGAATTCAATTCAATTAAACCAACGACTGATATAGGAATGCTCCTAATTGTTTATATGAGACACCTTGCAAGAATGTTTGATCAAGGCTTCACTGCAGTCACGAATAAAGCTCAAGGAAAGCCATATACCCCGGTTGAAAAAGAAGAATTCAGCAAGTTTGTTTCACTGTTTGTGAGATCTGGCCTTTTAATATTCAATAATGTGGATAATCAGCATGGTAATGTTCTGGAAGCTTTCGAATTATCAAAATCATTATTGGAAAAACTGGACCACTTTCAACCAATGACAGTAGCTGGTAAAATGCTCCTGAAATTGTTCAAGGGCATGTTTGGAAAGATAGAGGCTTTTGTTGGGGCCGCCTTGAATTGATAAAAAAGTATGCATGGTCAAATAAAAAAAGTTGTTTCATTAATTTGAATCAATGAAGAATAAATAAATTATTAAAAATTAGCAAGAAATAGTTTTTTGAATGATTATAATTTAAACTAAAATTGTCTGCTGACAAAATTGACAATTGACCAGACACATTTGCATTTTAATATTTGACATATTATTTAAAACATTTGCAGACAAAACTTCATTCGAGTTAAAACTTATTTTATTAAAAATCAAATTCAAGTTTATTTCAAAATGAATTCGATTCTAACGAAAATTCTTATCTTGATTTTATTGAGCGAGGTAACTTTGAGCAGTTCGCAAATGGGAGAAATCCAGGCTAGAATATCTCAACTAGGTGATATTTTGTGAATTATTTTTATACTTGCTGATTTTATTATATTTTAGAGGAGAATATGAAGATAGAAACGCAATATTTTGTTCAGGGTAAGTATGAAAAGCCACAAAAGGAAATCATAGATCAGATGGCAAAAGAGGTTTCAGAGTTTTACGACATTTCACTCTTGGTATTCGACTCATTGGCCAAAACCAATAAACAAGAACTGATCACTTGTTTGAAAAAAGGGCTGAAATTCATTGAAACTTTGAAGGATGAATTCAATTCAATTAAACCAAAGACTGATGTAGGAATGCTCTTAATTGTTTATATCAGACACTTTGCAAAAATGTTTGATCAAGGCTTCACTGCGATCATGAATAAAGTCCAAGGAAAGCCATATATCCTTCTTGAAAAAGAAGAGTTCATCAAGTTTGTTGATATGTATGTAAGCTCTGGCTTTTTAATCTTTAACAATGTGGATAATCAGCATGATAATGCTCTGGAAGCGTTCAAAATATCAAAAGATTTGGCTGAAAATATGGAAAACTTTCAACCAATCACTGAACTTGGTAAAATGCTCTTGCAATTGTTCAAGGGTATGTTTGGAAAGTTAGCGGCTTTTATTGGCTCCAATTTGAAATGAAAAAATCTATTCATGCTAAAATAAAAACCTTGCTATTAAGCTACTTGATAGAAAATTGAATTTGACTTGGTTAAGAATAATTTTTATTCAGATTTTATCATGCTAAATTGATGAACAAGATTATTTCACTTTTAAACAGTAACCAACTCTTTGAAAGATATGAGTAATCTTATTATCTCTTTGGTCCTATCAAGAAGTTTCTCTCCCATCGGGGTGATTGCCTTATATTTGCCCAGCTCATTCAGAAATTTGTTGGACAATTCAACGGCTTCATCAATACTTTGTTGCTTGACACTTTTATCCAAGGCCTTGATTCTTTGAATTAAGATTGGTACTTGTTCATAAAGACCGTTAAAGAAGTCGGTAAGATCTTGCATGGTATATTTTTCAGCCGGCTTTCCGTCTAAATGATCGATAATCGAGTTCAAAAAATTTTCAACTGCCATGGTCAGGTTATGAAAATATAGGTCAGCCACGATTTTACCAATCTCAGTTTTAGGTTCCAGTTTAACTTGTTTTAGAGTCTCTATGAACTCGAGCATATGCTTCACGCCATTTAATGCAAACATTTTTTCAATCTTGTTCATATTTTCGACACCCGAAATGATGTCATCTGGTTCAAAAAATATTTTTTTCACCATGCATTAATTATTAAATTACATACTAACCTTTCATAGCTAATCTTTGCATCCTGGTATTAGGAAATGCTGGCGCCTGGCCAATAAATAAGAACAAAATGGCCAGGTTAATTAATTTCATCGTAATTCCTTGAAAATTGTTCTTGCTTAGATGAATTTCAAATAATTATTATAATAAATTCAAAATGAAGTTTAATAAAAGCGAATTTATTCAGAGTCTGTTTTATGTTGGAATTAGATTGACAAGGACACATTTTATTTGACATTTGTTTGCGACCAAATTCTAATAGATTTACATTATTTTATTCCTGGAATTATCAATTTGGTTTCAACTTGGGTACTATTAAATTTAATTGAATTATAGATGAGTATTTTTATTTCAAAGATAATTTCAAAATGAAAACTAATCTATCAACAAAACTAGTTTGAAAGACATCAGGAAGTTCCTTGAATATTTAAAGGTGGTGGTGAAAACAACTTGCTCAACTAATTACCATGCATTTAATTTTTATGAATGAACAAAATAGTTCAACTTGATAGTTCGAATTTTAATTAATAAGCAAGATTCTTTTATCATTTCAACATTTTAGCTTGTTACATTTTTGTCATTTCGAAAGTTTTCAAAAGTTTCACCTTGTAACTGATTATCACCTTCATCAGTGATTTGATTTTATCGTGGAAATCCTTTCCCAACTTTGTAGCAAGCTCATATTCCTCTGTTTCATCAAGGATAAATTGAGTAAAATCTAGAACATCTGTTTCAGTTCGAATCAATGAATTTTTTCCAGATCCTCTCATTTCCTCAAAATTAGCCAAAATTCTTTGAAATATCGATTTCAAACACTTATCAAGATCATCATTTAACAAGTTTAAATATAAATCTGCCTCCAAGTTATCAAGAACACTTTGGCAATATTTTTTAAGCGCCAAAGTTATATCAGTGTAGATATTTATTACATTCAAACTGAACTGGGTTTTTCCAATCACCTTATCTTCTATATCTATAAAAATGTTCAAGAACTCGATGATGTCCTGCAAACCCGTCTTCATGTCAATTAACTCTATTTTTGTCGACCTCTCGATTCCGGCACCAATTTTGTCATAAACCACAGTAATGACAGCCGAAAGGTGATACCAGAGCTGTCTTCTAAGCTCACCCTCTGATTCCAAGATCAGAATTTTCATTTCATTATCAAATTCTTGATAAAAAAAATACTTATTATATTCAAAGCTTTGATAATTTACTGAAATATAAACCTTGATCACACATGTTCTTGCTTGACAGTGCATCATTTCTCAAACAATGATCTAGTTGGTTTGTTGAAAAAGTCAAATTTAACAAGATAACCAAAGAGATTAATTTATTCATCCTGTAAAACAATTACAAGTAATACATTCTTTGTTATATTAAACATCAATTTTTAGATATACTAAACGATACATTAGTATCCATTAAAAAGAATTTTGTTCAAGTGTTCTGTCAATCATGATCTGAGTCATTTGATAATAAGTCTAAGCTAACACTATCTATCAAAAATTAACCTAGTTTAATAACAACTAGGTGCTTTATTAGAGATTGTACTATAGTTATAACTTATAATCTAAGCCGAATAATCGAGATTTGAAATAAATTGAAACGAAATAATCATGCTTAATTTTATTTTTTTAATTTCAAAATTCAAGTGAAAATAATCAAGATATCATTAATTAGTTTAAACGATCAAAATCTGGTCGATATAATGCCTCGATTTTAAGGCTTAGGTCCTTAAATAGCTTGAATAGCATTTTACCAAGAACCGTTCTTGCCTCAAACTTATCAAGCTCATTAATGAACAGTTTAATCATTTGATAAAGTTCTAAAATATTGTCATTTAAAGCAGGCTCATCAAATGCCTTAATATTTGCATAGATGGAATTTATTGCAGTTATAAAGGTCTTAAGGAAGTTGGTGAAATACTCTTTCTGTACTGGGTTATATTGGAAACGGCAATAAAGCCATGCTCGAACAAATATGCCAAGTGTTCGAAGAAGATTATTGGAAATCGACCCAAATTGTGTTTCGGTGAAAATGACTGTACTTTTTGGTTAAGCATTTTGAGGAATTTAATTGCATTTTGCAAACCAAGGATCAGCTCTTGTTTATTAGTTTTGGCCAAAGTGTCGAATACCACGATTGAAATGTCGTATAAATCAGATACGTCTCGATTCATTTGATAATTTATCTCGTTCCATTTATCTTTGTAAAGGCCATGAGCAAATTTTCTTATCTCCTCTTCCATTTTAGCATCTAATTAGAGTTTTATAAATAAATTGATCATGAACATTTCAAGAAAGTATAGTTTTATTTATTACCAAGTTCAGACAGCAGATTCTCCAGGTGATCTTTATCTGCATCAACCTCTTTCCCTGCCCTGGATTAATTAATATGAACAAGAGAATAACGAACAACATGTTTGTCGCAATGAATTTCATTTTCAAGTAATTTTCGATAAAATTTAAAATTTAATTATTCTTAACGAGTATTCAACTAACTGTGAATCTCAATAAACAGGAACAAACAATTATCAGAACACATTTTCAATAAAATAGTTATGAAATGTCAATCAATTTTGACAAAAAACTTGACAGAGAGTTAACTTTTATTGCAAGTGTTTTATCAAATAATTAATAAATTAAAATCAATTTAATTCTGAAATTCAAAACAAGATTAACAATAGTTGTATTCAAAGGCAATTTAATTAATAGCTTTTTTCAAAGATAATTTCAAAATGAAATCTAATCTATCAAAAGCACTATTCATGGTCTTAATCCTTGGACTTCTGATGGAGACATGTTTCTCCAAGTCAGGGATGCAAGATTCTCTTGATGTTTTGGCTAAACAAGGTAACATTTGTAGGTAATAATTATCAAGTTAAATTTAATAATATAAAATAGAGGCTAAAATGAAAGAAGAGACTAAAAAATTTGCTCAGGGCAAACATGATGATCCGAGAAAAGAAATAGTGATTCAAATGACCAGAGATGTTGCAGAGATATACGACACTTCACTCTTGGTATTCGACTCATTGGCCAAAAACAACAAACAGGATCTGCTCAGAGGTTT
>JAQIXD010001037.1:0-18222 GCA_034699985.1 Minunthozetes semirufus | reverse complement strand
ATTTCAAGATTCTTGTCATAAATTCTCAATGTCCGACATTTCAACTTGTAATTTGTTAATGTATGTTTACAGTGTGCCATCGTCAGTGGTATACAACGTGACACTACCACTTATCCTAGAGCGAATCAGAGATCTCATTTTATAGAGCCTAGTACTGTATGAGTCTATAATATGAATCACAGAATTTCAAAATTAAACCTTTTCTCACAAAATTGAAATAAATGGGATTTGATGGACATTTTTTGTAGAATTGCATATAAGTAAAACTTATGCTAATCCCAATCATTCAATATTTACTTCTGAATTGACCCAAAGTTTTGATAAGCTTAAGGTTTGATAGGCACTCATCGAGTTGACTCCTGAGTTTCAGTGGACTGCCTATCAAACCTTAAGCCTATCAAAACTTTGGGTATAAATAAAAGTATGGTCATTATATGGTATAGTTGTTAAAATCAATTTTTATTTGGAATTAATTTGAATTAAAATAATATAATAAACGATTAATTGTGCGAAAACTGTACAAAAGGCACAAATGAGACACTCAATAGTGTGCTCTGACCAGAATCGATACGATCACTGTTAACATTGACATCCAAATGGAAGGTAAGCCCGTTAGCCCACTGTCTTTACTGAAGTATTTTCCTGATGGGTTGTCTGGATTAGTTGCGCCGACATATGGACCGTTTTTATAATCACATTTGTTTTTACAGTCGGGTTCTGCGCCACTGATCGCACATAAATCGCAAAACTAATTATCAAATAATAAATGAATTAAAGATTAAATTGAATTTTATTAAAGATTTTAATGAGTTTTGTGTCAATACTTACGGTAACGAGTTTTGGCTCATAAAGTATTCGAGCGGTTCGTTGTCGATCATAATAATCATAAATAGTGACGGGAACCGGCTTATTGTTCGCCACTCTGTGAGTTCTATGAGCCGGAACTGTAAAACAGAGCTCATCCCTTGTGATCTGAATTTGTAATCAAAACATCAGTTATTAAAAGTGAATAAAAGCATTGAAAGGGAAGACATACCCTATCAAAATAGATAACAACACTGGTGTCACCGTTTGCTGTATCGATTCGTTTGATTTCTTTAGCTCTGGTCACACTCGGTAGTGCTTCAACATCAGCTACATATCCAGAGGGTAGTTCCACTTCCATGACTGCCATATTTGTTGTATTCCCGTCTTTGTAACTATCAATCAGAAGGACATTAGAATTTCTGAGATAAACACAGAGAAGGGATGACTTACTGCGTGCAAACACTTAATTGGAGATAATTTTCTGTCGATGTCTTATCAATGAGAGGATTCAGGAAGAATGAGGGCTGTTCTGCTGAAACGGCCAGATTGTACTGCCAGGACACCTGCACTATAGCAGACCCGTAACCTCTGGCTTCAATGTCAACATATTTGGTAGAGGGGGACAGTTCTATGCGCTGTAAGACTATCGCATTATTGCTGTCAATACGAAGCTGTTTGGAGTCATCCTTATCGTCCACTTTGTAATTGAATTTGACGTCTAAAGAGACGGTTCCACTTGAGATTCGTTGAGCCAAAGCTCCCAACGCCTGGATTCCAATCACTGTGTCCTGAGTTGAAGAAAAGCCTCCGTTGGAGTTCTGTTTAGAAATAAGCCATCGGAGGATCGGAAGTGCATTTTCTAAATCACTTTTTGTAACTAAATTGATGAGAGAATAGGCCGTCATTTCCACGTCTTTCGAATGCGGATAAAAGAAATGCGCCGATTGTTTGTCCGTTTTATTTGTCTCTTCTCTATCCTCTTCCCACCACATATAGTCGGTACTCTTTTTGGCAAAACTTAATAATCTATTTAAGGCCTGATCTCTATACGGACTTTCAGCCAATTGCAAGGCATGTGCTATAATTGCTAACTCGTATGGATCGCGAGAAGAAGTGAATTCATTCCAGATATAGCTCTCAGCTTTGGATATCTCTGCCCTTCGATCCCTTTTAACGTTTTTGTCCTGAAGTATAGCAATCATAACAAACGCAGTCAGTGTAGCCGAAGCGCCTGCAGATCCGCCCTGCATTGCCTTATGATGTACTTCTCCCGGTTCATTGAAACTTCCGTCTGGTTTCTGGCGATTCATCAGCCATTCCATTGATTTGTCGATTACTTTTTGGTCGATATCTACCAATGGTTTTGCCTGAATGAATGACTTAACCACGAATGCTGTCAACCATGTGCTGCCACTCTTATCACTGTTTCCAAATGCACTGAACGATCCGTCTTCGCGTTTGTATGTCAACTCTCTTTGGTATCCGCTCTCGATATTAGTGATTGCCTTTGATTTTATTTCTGGAGTCAAACGATTGGTTCGACTCAAGTAATCCAATACAACGATATTCGGAACAAAATTTCTAAAAAATAAGAAATAATTTTAATTTCAATAAAAATAATTTTTATCGAAAGTCAGTCCTCACAGCATATTCTGTTCTCCACACCCGTACGGCATTCGAAGCAAATCATCCAAATTATTAACAGTCGGACCCATTATATCTCCGATTCCAGAAACACTTATTTTCTGAGAGTTGGGGACAGCATTGTTAGGAATAGCGATCGAAATATTTCGCTTCAATTCATTTGGAGAACCCTTAAGATCAATGAGAACGGCTTTATTGAAGTATTGGGTCTGACCCTCAGGTTTGACCAATAATTTTCTAATGAGAGAATCGCCAGCAGTGGGAGCAGATGCTGTCATTTTTATATCAATGTATCCGATCTTTGTAGGGGTAATGAGAAAGACAACGGAAACGCCATCATTTGGAGGAATGGAAATGAATTTCTTCTTTTGTTTGACTGTTTTAGTGTTTGCGAACTCTATTTCATTTGCGGCGTTTGTAAACTCAAACTCATCCTTACTGTTGTCCATAACTACTTCCGCTTCAATCGGTTTATTAAAATAATTAAAAACAATGGCCTGAATGGCGACCGATTCTCCTCTGATTATAGAGTAGGGAAGGGATAGTTTTATGAAAAATGGGCGAAAGACCGTCACTTTGGCGCTACTGCCCGCTATTCCCAAACCAGAAATCTGGTCGACAGCAAAGGCACTGACAAACCACGAAGTGATTGTATCTGGAATAGGACTCGTGATTACAGCAGTTCCATCGTTTCTGAAACATTCAAAGTTTAAATTAATATAAAATTGTTTTTTAAAATAATGAGGAATGTAATGGAATGACCGAATAAACCGCAATTAAGACTACAAAGCAGTTAACAATTTTGTAAATAACTCAAACTCATTGACATGAGTGGATCAATACCCGGCCGTTTTATTGGTCCAGAGCCACGTCTCGGGGAATTGTTTGCGGAGAACAATCCGCGATTCGGGTGTTTTTGTGAGATGAAAGTCAGGAGGTTGTAGTCTTTCCTCAAGAATGGTGTCATCGAGACGTATATTGTCTCTGTTCTCAACTGTAATTATATTCCAAATATTCTGTTCTTATATTTGTCTAGAATTTTGATTTTGAGTTTCTGACAGAACCCGTAGCCGTCCATCACAGAGGACACAGGTGTCAGAGGGACATACCGTTAGCTCGGGGGGAATTCATAACAATTAATCCTTGTCTATTAGCTCCGTAAAACAATCTCTTTCCGTGTCCTAAATAATAATACAATCAATGCATTCAGAATTGTCTTTAGAATCTAATTAACTGTGAGTTTGTTATCGTATTATTTAATTATTATTATATTATATTACGATTTGTTATTCGATTAAACCATTGATTAAAAGTTAATTTTGTTACACAAATCACAAAAGCATTCAATGAGTTGTTAACTGCTTTGCATTCAATTGCAATCACTTCAGGCATTTGGTGTCAGTTAAACGTTTACATCGTTTGCGAGATATTAATCAAAAGCAATGCAATTCATACCCAGTTATGGTTGAGTTCCATAACCAGGTCTCCACAAAATTCTTTCTAATTTTATTCAATTCATTAGATTTTTTGTTATTCGGCGACAATTCATTGGATTTAAGGCTGACGGACATCGACATCGGGACGGCTTCATCAAAGACACGGGGCTCAGAATCTGAGTCGGAATTGCTTTCAAGCACTTCATGCATACGATAAAACACTAACAAAAAGCAGCACAAAAACGGAGCAAAACATTAATTTGTTATTACATTAATAGCAAAAATGGTTTAATCGTAATATAATAAACTTTTTTCAATACTCTTAACAAAAAGGATTTGAGTTTTGATTAATTTCTTAATTATTTCGAAATCCTATCAAATAATAAGTCAAGAAATCATTCAACAGATCTGACAGTGCGTAGGATTATTGTAACGACCGGTTATTGTATTTAATTAGTGGCCAAACCATTAAAATTAATAAATGTATGGAAAAGAGAAAGAGAGAGCCAATACCCCGCATCAATGGTGCGCCACAACCAAGTTTCTGGAAAGTGTTTCCTAATTCTTAAATTGTTATTTGTTTCACTCTTTTTGGAACTTTGAGATTCTGCCATCTTTCTCATCATAGGCATTGCTGGAGGACCTGGTAATCCTGCTCTATCGCGAGATGCTATGTTCGAATAATATCGTCCTGTTATAACATTTTTATTATTGATTTTAAAACTTTAAACTTTGGAAATAATGTTAAAAATAACATTAATTTTTGATTTTTCGAGCCCTATATTAATAAATATTTCTAATAAATGCATTTAAAATTAGTCAGAATGTGACGTAAACTTGAATTTTTTTAAAAAGAAAAATATAGCTAGTTTCTTTGGTCAAACAATTTGTTTGAATAAGTTGAATGCAAATTATACCCGGTAATGTTATTTACCCATAACCAGGTCTCTGGAAAATGCTTCCGAATAATCAAATTATTATTATTATTGTTATTATTTGGAGAATCAATATTTGAATGCTCTTCAAAAGAAAGTTCTTCCTCAGCACTAAAATCTTCACTAACAACATCAAAAACTGGACCACTTTCTGGATAAAATCCTGAAATATCCATAATTGTTTAAATTGAAATATACTAATACGAGCAAAATAAAACAATTGTTATCAAATATAATCCTAAATCTATATTAAAATTACAAAAAATAATTGATTAAATTGTTTTAAAACTTATTCACAAACTAACATTTTGTTTCGTTTGGTTTTAGATTAACTTTAAATCAATGAATGAAAGGATCAGAAGAGTTGACACACATTTCCTTGTTTTGAAATATTAAAGTTAAATATTATAAATCAATTATTAGTGAAAATCATTAAAACTTTTTTTTTCACTCAAAGGAAAGGATTAAATGGTTGTTATTCTGCTTCATATTATAAAACATGCGGTTTATTACTCTTCCCATTAGTTCGTACCCGACGTTAGTCTGATTCCAGAGCCAGGTTTCGGGGAAATGTTTTCTAATTTTAACCGATTCTCCTTTTTTAGGGGGAGACACAGAATCTAAAACATCTCCTTTGAGGAAATTAGCCTCAGACCTTGCCATGGCTGGCCGAGCGCTCGAAGGCATAGGACTTAGACCACCAGCTGCTCCGAGAGGAATAAATTTTCTGCGCCAAACTAATTACACATTATATTTACGTTAATTTGATTGACTAAAAAACTGGCTCTTCTTCAAAGTGGATCAGTTTATGACTTATTTTCTTTATCTCTGAATTAAAATAATCTGAAAACTTATGAATAACTTCAGAATAAGTGTCACATAAACCCTATAAACAGTATTTTGAACTCAATATTAAACAAGTCTTCAAATGTGTTCATAAAAGTGATAAGAATTAAAGTTTATGTGATGTTAGGCTATGCTGTGCTTATCAGGAATTCCCGACTTTTAGCCTCGAATTAAGATTAATATTTTTGTTACTAATTAAGTGATTAAATGATGGATCAGTTTATTAATTAATTAATTAAACTGTTATTCTTTTTTTCATAAGAATGAAACAAAAATATTGAGGACTCACTTAGTTGGAGGTGTCTATGGATGAGTCCATTTGAAAGAATGACAACACCAGAGTCATCAAAGATCTCTCCTGTTGTAGATGATCCAGGCCACCACAGAGAACGCTTGCTTCTGAACCATCGAGGGAATCTGTTTGTCTTTCCGGTGTCATATGTCTCCAATTCATTGATAACATCCTGTTGTGTGATGTCGTTTCCGGATTTGAGCAAAAGAACGCTTTGGTCGATACCCAGAATACCGACGAAAGCATTTGGTTTAGTTTCTACTCTAACATCAACCAGAGCTCCCGGTTTTGTTTCTTTTACATTTGTACTGACAGACACTTCAGTCCTGAACACACCCTCAACATCAAAATTGAGAGCATCGGCCACTACTTCCTGATTATCTTTACGCACATAATAGACAACAATTCTAGCTTTCGGTGCCATTGGATGTGTGACCATAAATCTTATATCAAAAGTGTTTGAATTGGGAACTCCAACACTTCGGGCCAAAACAAGATCACCCCTTCCCATCACTTCGTAGATTATTCTGGAGAGGGGTTCGGTTGCGTTTACCATAAATGATACCTCTTCTCCAACTTTGGCATCTCTTCTATCACTTTTGATAACCTGAATAAAATTGTTTGACGGAGACTGAGCGCTCTCAATGGTCTCGAAATAATATGTCTGTCCCTTATATTCAGCTCTCATTCCCAAAACTAAGACATCTTTACTTCGCGGCGGATATATCTCCAAATTAATCATTCCTTTGACGGGAACTAATGAAAGAGCATTAGTCCACTCTTCGTCGCTGTAGGAGAAACCATATCTCAATTTAAGTTCAGGTCCGTTGTCATCAACAGGTTTGTCATCTTGAAAGGCAACTTTGAGGAATGCCGTGTATTTAAGACCAGGTTTGAATGTCTTCGATGTTTTGATGAGTTCTACTTTCACTTCTTTGTCGTGAATTTTGACTGAATTTGATTTATTGTATTTCCTTCCGGTGAGGGTTTCCTCAACCAAAGCAAAGAACTCTATTTCTCTTTCGAAGAAATCTGTTTTGAGATTAAGATCGCGAACAATATTGACAGGAATATCAACACTTCCATCCATTGATGTCTTTGTCTGGAACTGTTCCAATGGTCGAACTGAGAGAATATTGTATCTGACTTTAGGCTGAACAGTGAGAGTAACTTCTCCTTTGACAGGCTTTCCATAAGTATAAGTGGCTTTAACTGTTGCCACAACATCTGATCTGTTGTATGTGGCGTAAGGAGGAAGCAATACCTCGACATCGAATGTCGGTAACACATATTCGGCGACAGTAAAAGACTTCTCGAATTTCTGGCCCAAGACCTCAACAAATATGGCCCAATCACCAAGAATTGGTTGATCTGAGAGCTGGAGTTCTTGTGAGACAACACCTTTTGAAGTGAAAACTCTTTTCCATTGTTTTATTCGATTTCCTTTTGAGTCCTTTCAGTCAAAAGAGAAAACAATTCAATTGTTTTGTAATTATTTGACTAAGAATTCAATTTGATATAAAAGATAACATACTTTAACATAGATATCAATAGCACCGGTGACTGTAGGCCTGAGTGATGGGTTAACAACAATAGCTCTGAATTGTACGAGTTGTCCCGGTTTATAGATTGCTTTATCCGTTTGAATGAATACCGAATAACTTTTCTGCTGGTATTCAAGGGATGTCTCATTTTTGAAGTTGAAAGTACCCCTTCCCTCAACTATTAATTTGTAGTTGCCTTTAGACCACTCTCCTATCTCTAAGTTCAAAATCCTTGTCTCTTCAGGATTGACGACAACAGTCTTACTCGCGGTATTGAAAAAGCCTCCTTCGGAAGGCCCGCTCACAGTCACGTCTACTTCGACCGGAGTTTGTGAATCATAAATGGAGAGACTTATGTGATAATCGGCATTAGGCCTCAGTTTAATCGGAGCCACAACCGTATAGGTAGGACCGGCTGCTTCTGATACACTATTTAAATAATTTTGAGATCAAATTAAATGAAATTAAACCGAAAGATATTTGAGTGAAATGAAAGCAAATACGACTTACTGTTGAGATGTGATAAAAATGAGTAAAGCATTTGCGACAATATTTGCCAAAACTTTGGTGAATATTCTTGAGTTTCGATTGAAAGTCATATTTCACATAATATTTTCCCACAGATCGGTAATGACTCGACTTTCAGATGAAATGTGAGGACTGGTTAATGAATGTGAGCGCGAAGTGATCTTAATATATCTGTGATCACAATCTCAGACAAAATCACACAAATACACAACAATTCCTAAGAAATGGAAGAATTATATGATTTTTGGATTTGTTTATAAATATTATTCATTATTTGGTTGTGTGGCAGAGCTGGCAATCATTGAATTCATCCCAAACAGGAAACACTGAACACTAAATTCTGTGAATTTAATCTGAAGTAATATTGTTGTGGACTCGAGTCGAGTCTCGAGTATTATAAACCAGAGTTGTTTGACTACTTGTGAGTTCGGGCAGTCTTTCCTACGCTTCGCAAGAGATGTTGAAAATCACTTTCAAGGTTCTAGACTTATATAGAAGTTATTTTCCAGTGGGAGTCATATCTTTGCCTCAAATAAATTGATAATAAAAAAACTTTAAAAACACATTTTAGTGAATTAACAAAATCTTTTTACAAAAACTGCACAACTCTTACAACCAGTTCTTAGAATACCTACACATTCACTACCTATCGGTTTAAACTGAGTTTATGTCATTTGAGTCATTAAAATCTTTAAAGTCTTTATCAAAACTATTTGTGTAAACATAAGTCGATTGAAGTTATGTTTCATTAATTGATTAGACATTTATATCATATAATAGGGAATGACGTGATTTCATCAAAACTCCAATTTCTAATAAACTTCGGAGTGTCTGCCACTAAACCGCTAATAATAACCTGTTTATAGATTTGTCACCGAATGTCAAATATATAAAAATATTATTTACTTTATATAGAATTAAAAGAGTTTCTTAAATCAGTGCCAAGAATTGCAATGAATTTCTTTGAAATCAAAACATTTTATCGACTTTTGATTTATTCGTTTGATTTTCAAATTGTGATAAAAACTTTTTTGAATTGAATATAAATATTTTTTTCTTTTGATTGAAATATCGTTTTATAAAAACAATGCAAAAGTGTATTAAATTCTGAGATTAAAAGCCGAGAAAAAGAGAATTGTTTTTAACAATAATATATTCAAAACGTTATACAATGATAGAGAAAAGCAATAAAAATAGAAATATATATTCTTTTGATTACATCCTTATAGTGAATATTGAGGCCAAGAGATGCGAAAATACGGTATTTCGTAAACTCGAGCCTTTCAGACATCTAATTGTTTTGAACAAACCTAAGAATAATATCGAATAAATGATAGTCTACTTTGTTATTCACTTCATTTCAGTCGGGGTCCCTGCCTTAGGAGCATCTGCCCTCTGACTCCTAGTACTATATTTATGTCAAATTGAATACCGGCACAAATAGAGTGCATTTAATCTGATTCTGATTGCAATTATAGCTTATAAGCAAATATAGCGCTAAATCTTTCGCATTATTTTCTTTTAAATTGATTGCATCCGCGTCTCAACAGACCATCAAAACTGAATTAAATATAAGTGAATTGAAGTAAATGCACAGAACAAAGTGTGGCTGAGTGTGTCTGACCCCTACACTACTCGTGCCTTTACTTTCCGAACAATGAAATCTTCGGTTTGGGGGGAAACACAACGGAAGTAATGATAACTCTATTATTACTAAGCAAGAGATGATATGAATCACTCAGTTATGAACAGTTCATCGCTTTATTCGCTTTTTTATCTAATCTTCAATTTTTATATTAAAACTGAAATCTCTTATAAAAAATTGATTGAATTTTTCCACATTAAATGTTTTTATGAAGTTTTAAACACATTTATTAAATTATAATTAAAATCTATTATCAACTTTTGATTAACTTTTCATTACCAAGGACAGGACAGGACAGGACAGAACTTGTATGAATTAAATAGGTAAAAACGAAAACTTTTGGAAAGTAATTGTGAAATTTATAAATAATTAGATTTTGCTATTTATTCAGTCATTTGAGTCAATTTTATCAACAATTTAATAATGGAAAGCATAACAAAGAAGTGGTGACAACACTTACATTAATTGGAACCGAAATTATAGAAAATTTATTCATACAATAGATTAATGAGACAATTGTTACACGAAATGAGCTATTGTTTGAATGTCTGAAAATAACATCGAAGTTATGTTTGACTGAAATCAAGTTCTGATTTTAATAAAAACATCAGAGAAGAGGATGTTTTGCAAGTTTTCAGAAATTTTAAATTAAAAAAAACAAAAGAATTTTAAATCAATTTGAATGGATTGAGGAGTGATATCAATGATATGCAAACTATTGATAATAAATCTCTTAAATTATTTTAAAACTAAAAACAATAGATTAGAAAGACTTCAAAAATATATCTTAAAATAGAGAATACATTATTTTCTATTAAAACTAAAATAAGAGCATATTATTGAGTATCAATTCATACAAAACTAGATTTTTTAAGGTTTGTATCATTTTCTTTGAGATTATTTCTTATTTATTTTCATTTATTTTATTTAATAAATTCGAAGAAATTATCAAAAAGTGTTTTAATCGAGAATTAATAAAAGTCAGGGATATTTATATTTGGCACTAAATCTGGCGAATACCGGCAATCGAGTACAGTTTAAAAGCCAATATCAGCAGAATGTGTGCCATTTTTTGCAAAACTGAAACCTTTTAATAAAGTTTGGAAAAAATAAAGGAAAAATTCAATGATATTTACCTCAAACTGACTATAAGTAGTTAAGAAGTGTTTTTAGAGCATGTCCTTAAAAAATAATATGAGAAGGATGTGCTCAGTATTACCATTCTATTCGACACTTCATAGAAAGTTAGTATTGAAAACATCCATAAATTGAATGAATAAAAGAATGTAATAATAATACTAATAATAATGTCTTTAAAAAGTAATAAAAAACAGAAAAAACCTTTTGTTGAAAATGAATTCCAGAAGATATCGGATTCAATCAAAGAGTTCAAATTAGATCCAAATTCAATTCAAAGGTTAAAATCCATACAAAAACTGATGGATTTGTCGAAAAGAGAAAACAATTCAAAAAATGAAAAGAAGAGAATCTATTTATTGGTTTTTGCACTTCTAGTCATAAGTCTATTCTTTTCTGGTATAACAACACCAAAAGGATTTACTCGATTCTGGTTTTGGTGGAAAGACATATACGACTTGGAAGACACGTATTGTACTCTTCCAATGCCTGCTTCCATACAAAATGCATTAATTCCTCGATTCAATTGCAATGTTTGCCAACGACTCAAAAATGTATCAAAAGTCTCTAATTTATCGCCGGAAGAGTTCACTCAGAGGCAAGTCTTTTAGATTTTGTGATAATTCCTAAGTATTTTGTGTCCATTCTTTAAACAAACATTCATTAAACCATTCATTAAGTAAAAGACCATTTTATCGGTTAATTCTCTATTTAATGATTCATTGAATGCATTTTTTAAACAAAATATTCATCAAAAAGAATAATAATTTAAAGTGTATTACCTTTTATCTAATCATTATATTCTGTTTAGGACTAATAGATTTAGGTCTACACAAGCCTATCATAAAGAGTTACTGTGGAATATTATGGCATATTAAAGCATATTGTGGTCAATTTGTCCAAAAAAGTCACCGTAAATGGTTTTTAACTGCGTTTCTAATTAAGGGTTTCATTCTTTGCACTCAAATTATTCGTAAAAACCATTTTTCAAGACTCAACCAAATGTCATATAATTTAGAAATTTTGAAATTAAAATAAAGTAATAATTGGCTTTTATAACATATTTGAGATACTTAGATAAAAATATATAATTAGAGAAGGATCAATTTTAAAAATATTTACCGTATAATCCGTAAACCAGAAACAATTTGATTTTAATTACAAAAACACAGATAAAGAGAGACTCACAATGAGTTTGAGACGACTCTTATCGGATGAAACTCAGTATAACTTTTTGATAAAACGATTCAAATGCAAATTGAAAGTGAATCTCATCTATTGGTCTGAGCACTACTTTTATCTGTTTTACATCATTACAGCACTTATTGGCAATTGAATCAAAATATATTAAATTCCCGGCTCTTCTCAATTAGAATAAAATAAACTGGTAGTTGTTGTTCACCACTTGAATAACAAGATTTCAATACTAATGGAACGCTTGCGCTAAAAGACTAAAACTTTTTTTTACAAAAACAACTTTTCGTTAATATTCACAGCAAATAGTATTCGCAATAAAACTGTTGTCTGAACCGTTGAGAATCGCGTTTTTCCCAATTGACCGACATTTCAATGGTTTTTGGAAATGCAATCCTAATTCAGAGAAAGCAGACTTCAAAGTCACAAATTCAACATAATTAGCATTTTTTGAATTTCTTTTGATTCACAATAAGCTAACTCTTTCTTATGGCTCATGTATTCGCTTAAATAAATAACCAGAAATAGTTTTTTTTTTTACTCAATTCATAGAACAATTTGTCTTTTATTTATTCTGTTTCGAGGAATACATAATAATTCTAAATATATATTAAATTTATGCAAATTTATAACTGGATTATGGATGAGTTGCTTAATATTTAAAGCCTTTTATTTGTTTTAACACTAAATTAAACATTTTATCTCAAAAATTGAATAAAATTTTTTAATTAAAGCAATTAAAGAGCGAATCAAAGGAATGACACGAATTAACAAATATTTTGTCTCAAATTAGATATGTTTTCAAATAATAATTATTTTTGTTTTTAATAATTGAAATATTTTTAGTGATTTCTGTAATCATTTATTTCCGTTATTTTTAGTTATGCCTATTCAGGCGTTCCGGTTGTGGTGACTGACGCAATGGTTAACTGGACGGCAACACATGTTTTCTCATTTGAATTCTTCAGACAGATTTATCCCGACGACAGTCCTGCTCTCGACAACTATGACAGCAGCTGTCAATTCTTCCCCTATAAAACGGAATTCAAAAACTTGAGACAAGTCTTGAATATGAAAGTCAAGAGAGCGAACATGGAGACTGGTAGTGTCCCTTGGTATATCGGATGGTCAGATATCTTTATCAGTTTATCTACAATTTTATTCAAATTCCAACAAAAATAAACTCTAATTAATTCAGTTTTATATTTATTTTAATGAATTTCGTAATGAATTTCAAATAAATCTGAGAAAACCGAGTATTTTATGACAAATAGGTTCGACATTTTTAGAGATGGTTAACACTCAGTCATTTTCATGTAATAAGCATTTGATAAGTGGATAATAAGTCGAGAATAAGCTCCAAAGTAAACAAAAACAGCTCAAACATAGAGTCTGCAAAACCGCGATAACAAAACACTGATATTTTAAAGCACTGCATAAAAAAAATAATGAAAACCTATTTTTCAAATCAGGAGTAATTGCGATCCGTCTGTTGCGAACCTACTTCGACAGCATTACACCAGACCTTATTTCTTGCCCAAAGAATCTGAAGGCACTAAAATGGACTGGATATTCATGGGAAGCCCTAACTATGGGGCACATATGCACGTAATGATACATTTTTTTTATCATTACTAAGTTTTCCATAGAATTCAATGATTTATAATAAAAATTGTTTGTAAATAATTGATTAGATAATTCTTCTATGGATTTAATTTCCAATAATAACTACATTATATTAAAACTTATTAATTCAATGAATCGATTCCAAGAATAATATTAGCGCTGAAAAGGAAATGTGGAAAATAATCTCTAAATAAACAAAAGAAATACACGCAAAACACAAACAAGTTTTGAAAAGGATTAAGATAAGTGTTAAAGATTAATTTTGAAGGAAAAGTTAATCCTTTCAAACTGGTGTCTAAATCACAAACCAATAGGAAAGACAGACGTACTTAACGAGGACTCATAATTGATAGTGAAGAATAAAAGAAAACACATCAGTTCTGTACAATATTATATTAGAAAACAAAATTTTCAAGGATTCGATGCAAAGGAAACATATTTTATAGAATAATATGACTTCTGTTGCAATCAATCACTTTTCAAGCGATGAATTTTTTTTTCTTTTTTATTATCTTTAGAATCGAGTAATGAGAATAAATTAGTGTTAAGTTAACTCATTCCCATAATGTTCACAGTTATCAATGAGTTATCAATGAGTTACCATGCAACTTTTTTAAAACTCTTTATAAATTCTGATTACGTAATCGGAAATTTTGTTTTGAATAATTGATTTAAATGATACTTATGCTGCTCAGATCGATCACGTGGGCAATCCTTCATGGCAAGCACAGGTCAAAGGATCGAAATTATGGATTTTAGAGCCCCCGCCTGAATGTTACACAACATGTCAAACATTAGAAGTGATGGTTGAGTCGGGAGAAATTAGTAAATATACATTTGTTGTATGTTTTAATGAATAGCGAATTGATTAATACTTTCGTTTCAGTCGCTTTGGATACAAACCAATGGTATCACAAAACACTTATTGCTGGACAAAACATCAGTATTACTATTGGATCAGAATTTGATTAATAAGTTATAAGTATTTTCGTGTAATAAACGGATAAAAATAACACTTTTATAAGTTCAATGTTAAGTCGATGTAACTGCTTATTCATGCAAATATTTTTATAGTTTAAGTTTATGGTCAGATTAATTATCGCCCAACAAATACTAAGACAGCAACAAATTATATTTATATATTTTATTGATCAATTGACCCTCACATAGGGATAGACACACATAGATATCATATCAAAATCTTACTATTATTCCACGTTTAAAATGTATCTGAATTAATGTAATTCACTCCTCTAAAGCAGTTAAGATGACCTGAATAATAGTTATTTGAGTAATTATTTGATGAGGAATATAATTAACACAACATTACTCCCAATTTGTATCCATTTTTATAGCTTTGAGTCAATTCATTGAACAGAATCACCAAAAGTATGACAAATGAATAGTCATTTCACAGAATCGAGACCTCGAAACTCAGTTATTAATTTATTTGTATTAAAAAGTTATTACTAATTATAAACCATTAGATAATTAAATGCGAACTTATTAGTGAATGTTAGTCTCTACAAAATGTCTTTAATGATTTGATAATCACCTCCATGTAAATGCTATAAAATTCCAGTAAATAAAAATTTACTTAAACTTTAATTCAGTTCTTATTTATTATAAAACCTGATGACATTAAAGTTTAATCAAGTTCTTTATTTAGTTAGTTCAAAGTTCAAACATCCCGTTAAATAACTTGAGTTAAAATAAGGAACATAATTTTGATTATTAAAAACCTATAAAATCTATATTAAATTTTATAAATATAAAGTATTTAACTTATTATTCATTATTTTCTTGAATAATCGATTGAAAACAATTTAAAACTAGTTTTCATTTTGAGGCTTAATTTGATTAAAAATTGTTTAAAAGCTTAAAACAAAGCATTAATTTAGTGAATCTATTCATTGGATTTGCGTTTATAAATGAATGTCATGTTTTCGTGATTTATAATATTAATCTATTAAAGTATTTCTGAACTTATATTATATTAAAGTAATTTTGAGATAAAATTTTGTATTTAAAGGTTTTGTGTTTAAAATTGTTTTTCGCAGATTTTGAATAATTTATTCTTGTTATGAATTCCCAAATAAAATAATCATTAAATACAATTAAAAGTCACCCAAAATATAAAATAATACATTTGTTATAAAAATTGGGAACAAAAGCATTGATTACAAAAGCGATACTATTTTTAAAACCATTTTTGTTGAATTAATTTAATGTAAATGCAATGCAATTCACTCCCAAAACAAAATTAAGTTTGAATTAAATAAGAGTTTAATGAATTGAAAAACCGATTGATTTGTTTCTTCCAATGAATACCTTAAGAAAGCGATCAATCATTTCGTATAAAATTTCTTTCAGTACTTATCAAAAACAATGAGAATTTGAGAGCAAAGGATCGAATTTATTTGATAAATGAAATTCAAACTTAAATTCAAATTATATTTTTATTTTTCTCCGATTATTCAAATGACAATTAATTATATTATACTTCAAAACACATCGATATTATTGGGTTAATTGGATTGCGAGTAGAATTGAACTTGCCTATCTTATTATTATAGTTGTCATTGATAACTTATCGCATATCAATCTGCAAAACTATTACGAAACAAATAGTATTGTTATTCACAAGTATTTTCTAAAGAATTAAATGAATTCAAATAGTGATTGATTTTTAATAAATATCTCCAATCGATTCAATCGTTAATTTTTAACAAATGAATGATTTGAAAAAAATAATTAAATTCTTCAAATGAGAAATGACTGAGAAAGAGGAAAGGTCATCAAAAATATCATTTGCATTCATATAAACAATTTATGTGAGAATTTTATATTTTTGTGAACTTTTAATAGCTTTCAGACATTCAATTGATTTTATAATAAAATTCATTAAAAAGTTTCGAAACTTTTTGTCGAAATCATTGAAAGACCGAAAAAAGCAAATAATGACTAAATTTAGAAATAAATGAAATAATAGTTTTAATAGAAAATAGTTGTTAAATAAGTAGTTGAGTTAATCGAAAATACAATCGAAAAATTATGGAAGTGCTTATAACTGAACTGTTGGGCACAGGTTGATAGTTGGCGCACAGGTTAGTTAGAGTTACCGT
The DNA here is from genome assembly GCA_034699985.1 of Minunthozetes semirufus. Lineage (NCBI taxonomy): Eukaryota > Metazoa > Arthropoda > Arachnida > Sarcoptiformes > Punctoribatidae > Minunthozetes > Minunthozetes semirufus. The sequence goes on along the minus strand of JAQIXD010001037.1, from coordinate 1,463 downwards.
AGTTTCTGTCTCTTAAGTCTAAGTAACGGTGAAAACAGGTTTTGTCGAAACTGAAAACGCAAAAGCCTTAAGGCTTTCTTTAGTTGCGAACTGCGGGGCAGTACAGGCAGTACAGTGTCCTCGATATAAGGAATGTGAAACGTAATGTTAGATGATTTTAATGTTGAATTTTGCTAAACATTTGCGAACAAATATCTCATTTCCTAAGAATCAAGACATGGATTACTCTTTTGATTAAATTTAGTTAAACTATTATTTTATTCTAAATATTGACAAACATTTCAATTAGTGGACTATCATTGAAACGACTTATGCCAACAAATGAACACCAAATGTGAGTATCAAATGATATCAATTGCTTTCAACTCAATCACCAGACAATACATAAATGGCTGATTGAAAACTCATTGAAAACTGATTTTGATTTCATATAAAATGACTTAATATCTAAAGAGTTATAAAAGTTTTCTATTGTTTCTCAAAAAGCATTTCATTTAATTGAAAAATGGTTTCAATTGTTTTTTATTCTCATTTCTAGTAAAGTCTGATCTGAACTGATATTCCGGTGCTATTAATATGTGCTAAATGTTTAAGAATGACAGAACGGATGGCCTATTCATTGATTTCATTAGTGGTAGTGATCATCATATTTGACTCATTGATTGATGTCTCGTCAGCTCAGACCTCACAACCAGAGCTGCGATCATCACTAGAAGCAGAGCAAAGCACCCATTATGAGTCAGAATCATTATCTGGACAATGTCGCGGTGAATGGAAGTCTCCCCACAACTGCAATACATATAACTGTGATTATAAAGCAAACTGGGAATACATCGACGATACCGATGAGATCGTCTTCACTGTAAGCACAAAAAATAGGAATAAATGGACGGGTATTGGCTTCTCCGAGAATCAGGCTATGCCTGAGACAGATGCAGTACTCGGTTTAGTCGAGGAAAGGTAAGAATTTTAGCCTTTTTTGGTTTTTTAAACTTAGTTTATGAGAAAATTTGATTAATCGATAAAACATTATAAAATTTCGATCTAATTATCGGCGAAAAGTTGATCTGAAAGTTCAAAGAGATTTAGTGGGAGAACAGCAACAGTTGCACAACAAGTACTCCAAAAGCCTTTCGAACATCAATTTCTAGTTATTAGACATTCATTTGACTCAAACACTCTTTCCATACAATTATTTAAAATCAATTGATTTCTCAATGATTTACTTTTCATTGAAAAAGTTACGCAAAAATAATGTAAACATTGATTTATTTATGAGAAGAAAAAAAATAAGAAAAGTATCAACGAAAACACCTCTCAAAGAAAAGTTTTCAATTGAAAAAAGGATAGTTTGAATTCCAATCAATAGCCGAATACAATGAGCGGATTATACCGGGTCCTCCATTAAGTCTCCGGTCTATGATATTGCAACGTTAGGGCTTATTAGTGCTTAGGATCACATT
>JAQIXD010001036.1:0-18231 GCA_034699985.1 Minunthozetes semirufus | reverse complement strand
TGATGGATTTTTGCTTATTTTTCTCACACAAGAAGTCAAATGAAATTTTTGTGTTATTTTCGGAGTCTTATTATGTTCTTGAGTTGTGTTCTGTCCTCTATTCTGTGCTCTCAAATATCAGAGAATTTCTTCTGAAAATTTTAAATATTAAACGATTTGACAATAAAAGGGAAATTTGAAAGAAAGGAAAGGCTCTGAGCCCTCGAGTTATTAGAAATGCAAAATGAATTGCATGAAAGAAAAGGAATAAATTTGATGTTAAGGTAATTTTATTCATCACTAATCTGAATTCACTTGAGAGAAATTAACCAGTGCCTATAAAACTGTGTGCCTTTTTTCTGAAGCACTGCCTCTAATTTTCCGTTGAGTAAGATATACCTCATCTCTGATATGGTTTACTATAAAAAACAATTTGTTTTGTATGTGTTGTGTCTAATGCCGGCACCACTTCTTTCTGAATCCCACTTCCTGGACATGGAAAGGGATGTATTCTGAAGACATTTAATCATTCATACATTCATTTATGTCTGATGTGGGCCTTGAAGTCAGTCAATGGCATCAGCGCTTTGATTGAAGTTTTCGGACCAAACATTTAATAATAAGTGTTATTAAAGTAAAGCCATTATAGGGGAGCACCAGAAAAAAGTTGTGTAATGTGTGCTGTAGTGCTGTGTTATGTCAATCTAGTGAACAAAATATCAATCATCCGAAACATAACTAGTAGTCCAGTAATGGTTATGGTATGAGAAGTACAGACATAAATCACTGGACTATTATTTTACAATAAAAAATCTGTATTAAGTTTTTAGTGGTGAACAACAAAAATGCTTTTCACTGCACAGCACTGGTATGCGCTCCGCAGTGGAGTCGACCAATAATTCGATAAAAATGTGAACAAAAATATTACAAATTTTGATAAATTGAGTCTAAATTTAAGGCCGAATGAGAAATGTTGGGCAAAATTCACGACATATTTCAAGAATATTTAATATCAGCCAAAACCGGGAATAATATTCACGGAATCACTTCATTCAGAATTCAAGAATATTCCGCAGAATCTGAGAATTGAATGAAGAATTTTATTGCATTTTTTGACTCTCATTAAGAAAAGTATGCGTTTTGTTGTGTTATGTATTTTATAAAAAATATATAAAAGAGTCGTTTGTAATGAAAATTGATTTCTTGGTGTTTGACAAATACATTATTGGATCGGATTTCTGGCTCTCTATGACACGATTCGTATGGGAAGACAAACTGCAAATGACAACACCAATGAATATGAATTGACTTACTCTAAATCATATATTAAATTAGAAGATCTATCCATTTATAAGGAATAAGTAGATGACTTTGTTTTTTGTTCCGGCACTTTCTATTTATTTGATAAATCAAAATCAAAATTGTTGATCGAGCACAGGCACAAAAAGGGGCACAAAATGGCAATTTTATAGCCTATGTTTGCGATTAATAACAGTTATTAACTGTTAATAAATTGGAGTAATCGATGAGAGGCAAGTCATTAGTGAAGTGGCGCTAAACCCAGGGCTCGAAAAAACATATGTAAGGAAAGGCGAAACTCTATTCAAAGCCTATGAGAGGAGGAGAGTGTGTTTTGTCCCCAAAAACTACTAAATCAGAAAAATTCAGCAAAAATTCACTTCTTATGAGACAAGTAATGACTGAATATTTGATATAACTTTTGGCACAGTTTGCACATTTTGTAGGGGAAAGGCTGCTGTTTGTGCCAATGGATCAATAGTCTGGGTTGTCGTATGTGTGTTACGAAACTGACATAATGATTATGTTATTAATTTGTTGAGCATTTTATTTGGTGATTATCAAAAATATCATGATATTAGCTAATTGGCCGATAGAGACATATAAATAGAGGGAACTCCGGCAGGACTGGGCCTCGAAGGCAGCAATTGATCGCTTTAACAGATGGCAAACACTATTGTTAAAGAAGGGACTGACTGTATATCTGAAGCCAACAGCGATATTCATAAGGGATTCCTAAGATTTGCACAAATCTATTGAGAACTGGAAAGCGAGAGGAATACGCGAAAAGTCGGGAACAGAACGAGAAAGTAAATCTAAAAACAATCAGAAGAGTCTTCAACTTTTCCAATCCGTTTGCCTCTCGGAATCCGTCTGAATATAACCCTAATCATTATCCATGACTTTTTGCTTTAAATATTTCTCTCATTCTTATCCTTCAAAGTTTTGTTTTCCTGTTTTCTATCAAAACAAAGACAAAAAAAACTATTTTCCGATTAAATCGATATCTTCTTCGAGAGAAACAAATGGCTATTATTTTATGTCTAAATTCTTGTCTCAAAAAATCAAATCAGTTTTATATGTATTGCAAACTTGAAAATCATATGCAGCTCTTCATAAGAGGTATGCCATCATCTTATATGACCATTGAATCAAACAAAATATTTGTGTAACATCTGTGAACCGATAACGACTAACAGCACACACAGACAGAACACAGCCTACATGTGCTGTTCATGTAATGCACATGAATTTCGATCGAATCATAGACTACTTTAGACTCTGATTTACCCCAACTATTAGGAGTCGACCGAAAAAATAAACTATTTTTTGATTTACTGTTTTGTATCAAAGGTTAAGAATCTTATCAAATATTAATAAAGAGATACTCCTATTAAATAAACGCCACAAATCTTCTGAACAAATCAATTCGGATGCCATACCTATCCTTAAATGAAAATAGTGTTTAAGCAAAACAACATTTCTCTGGTATTAAGTGTTTTACGTCTGAAATAAATATTTTATTTCCAGAAATGAAAGCAAAATAATTACTTTCGTTACATATTTGAAGAATTTATTTAAATTTGCATTTTTTTCGTTTCAGACTATAATCTGAATGATTAGCTTAAAGCACATGTAATATACCAAACCCTGTGCTCTCGATTATTGATTTTTATCTCTAAAGTACTCATCAGTATTACTACTTATGTGTAATATTAGGATATTTTTGAGAGAATATTAGACTGAGTTCAGACTCCATTCCTTTCTGTTTGGAAACTGAGTGTAAGCTTTATATTAAACATCATTAAAATGAGTTAAAATAGAGTATAAAAAAGATGAAAATATTATTTATGATTCCGCAGTTGTATTTGGTTTGGAATTATTCGTAAAAAAAGAGCACAACCATATAGAATATATTTTCTATAAGACATCTATTAGACCCGGAATAAAATAAACTTAAATATAAAGAATGAATGAATGAGAAGAATGAGTTATATAATTAAGTATTGTATTCAAAGTCATTAGTAATGTTGGCGGCACTGGTGGCTGCGGCTGCGGTTGTCTCGGCCTCTATAATACATAATGGCTTAGGAACTGACTGTAAAAATCTATTTATTCTTTGTATTCTGTGCTGAGAAATGTTTGATCCAAATGCCAATAAGTTTTTCACAATCCATTGTATAGACCATAGACTCCGAGTCTTATATGAGATAATAGGACTGAAAGCACAGAATATTCGCCTTTACTATCGAAAATAGTGGTGAAAAGCAGAACAGAATTACATTATTTACCAGAAGAAGAAACAGCCAATGATAAGGAGGAGAAGTCATAAGAAGTTGCATCAAAAATATAGCTGAAAAGCCATATACACATTCTATCGGTGAACAGACTGATGAGAGTCGGTCTCAATACACAAAACATTTGCTGTTCCACTGTTTCACGATTTGGACTCTTTTTCTTTGCTAACAGAGAAAGAGCAACAAATCAATAACAACAACAACAACAACAACAATATTCTTCTGTTGAGTGAAACACTGTTTGTCAACCATTTCTATTATATCTCATTATAGTCGAGTTTATCCCATTTGAATCTATGGTGTGCTCAACATATTCCATCACAAAATAGAGAGGCTGTGCATTAAATAAGCCCATGTTTTAACCATTACTTCCTGCATTGAAAGTGTTATTTGAAATTGACTTTTAGGCAGTAATCAGGAGTAATAACCCATTCCTTCGGCCAATATTGATGGAAGATCATTTACAGTTTTAAAGTGTACATAAACTAGCATGTATATCCTGTTATATTGAAACATAGTTTATTATTCAGTCTGAAATCGATAGCAATTTCACCGATAAACTACTAAAAAGAAAAACCAATGAATTATTTCTTTGAGTTTTGTTTCAAATTATAATATCGAAGGAAAAAAATACCGTAGAATTGCTTCCAATATATTTATTGGAAATTATGGTTCAGAAGAGGGAAACCCATCTTCTCAGTAGTATTGGCAAGACTTGAGTATTGAGAAAATAAAGTAAATTTTAGTTTAAAGGAAAACTTTCTCTTCTCTTCTCTCTGTAACTCTTCTAAGAAAATAAAGAGGAATTTCTGGAGTCTTCTCATTCGTGAACGAAAACTATTCTCAAGTGAACCGTTGGTCTCATAAGATATGATTACTCTATACTATAGTGAATGAAAGTACACAATACGTACTGTAGTTATATCTCTTCACACAATTCTAAATAACAATAAGGATAAGGATAACAATATCACAATATCTGTGCTGTCTATCCATGTCTTTTCTTATACCTGTATAACTGGTCTCACACCTGGAGCCAAAGTTTTTCCCCAATAAAAAACAAATTAATTTTTCAGAAGAGATGATCACATCTTCGAGTTTATGAAACATTGCTTTTCAGATCATATTCTTTACAAAAGACTAAAGAAACCAAAAATTTTGAGTCAAAAAAAGAGTTAATATTTATGTGATTCACTCAATTGTATACAAAAAATTGTCGATCCATTGAACTGAACTAAAAAGATAAGCATTTGTTCTCATCAATGGATGACAAATGTCTTGCAATAAACAATTGAGAGCTATCGAGTAATTTGTTGAAATGTTTGCCCATTTTTCACTCTTTGAAAATTCTTAATTCAAAAGTTCTAACAAAACGGTTTATTATATAAGATTTCTATAACGAAAATATCAAGTTTATGAAGAAATGTTCGAAATTACTTTCATAAATTCACCAGAGAAAGGTGATTTTCATACACAAAAACCAAAATTCATAAATAATCTTGAATAAAAAGATTTTATCATATTCTTTTTTGCTACTATTGATGGATGATAACACCCCCTCTCTATGTAACTGACCCTGGATTTGATCGGAATGATATTAATGAAAGAGCGGATGAAATCCCAAATGCATTCACATATTATATTCAATTAATTACAAGCACTGACTCCCGATCCCGACTGAGATCCCAACTAATTCTGGCCCTAATATAGGTTAACTCATTAGTTGCTATCAATTTAGGTTAGAGTCGAGCCCTTCACCCAAAATGATAGATCTGACCGAAGATAAAGCTTATGAATCAATTTTTTTCATAACTTTCCCGCAATTTCTCATGGAATGCATTATTGGCTTACAGTTTGAAAAAGGCTTTACTCCACTCTTTCCACTCAAACATTGCATTACATGTTATCAAAGTTTTATGCATTAATAATGAAGTCTTTATGAAAAAAGAGATCAAATTATCCCTAATCTTCTCTTTTCATCGAGAAATACAATATTTTGATTTTAAAGTGCATCAATTCAGTAATGAACTTGCTTATTTCATTTAATTCTCAAATAATTGAGTCTAGTATTTAGCAAGTTTAAACAATATTTATTTGAACCAGGACTTGAACCAGGATTTGAACCAGGATCTGCAAGTCGAATTGAATTTACTAAATTTTGCAACTCTTATTGTCAATAATTATGTTCTTGGTAATAATGTAACATAAAACATTTTTACATTCGTAATTAGTAAAGTTAAATCTATTTCAAATTTATGCTTTTATATGAATAAATGAAATAGTTCTTACTCTTAAACTTTTAAATGGATCCAGTTTCAAAAATGAAAGGTTAAGTACTATTCAATGGAAAGTTTTTGTTGGAAAAATAGGTAAAATCATTTTATAATAAATTCTAAACCAAAAAAGACGGTAAACATCGGTGAAAAAGATAACCAAAAGAAGATCAATTTGAAAAGAGTGAAATATCCAACATTTTTACCCCTATTTATGACTATATCAATAGGAAGGGCTAACAAGAGTGAGTTCAAGTGTGCGCTCACTTAAGCCAACAAATCCGGGGGAAGTTTATGTCTTATGAATATTTCATGTTTTGATTTTTTATATAAACATTTATTTTCTATTTTCGAGTCTTTCGATAGAAAAGTGAAGAATATTTTCAAATCATATCTGAAATATGTTTTTGAAGATGGGATGGAATGACGAGTCAGTGATTTAGTCGTGAAATACGGTTTCTTAGGGCTGAGCCCAGTCGAGAGTCAAACAATTGATTCAAACAATTTTTTGCCATTAAATACGAGAAAAGGCGTCTCAATGTCGGTCCCAAACGCTTTGCTTCAATAATGTTGGAAATGAAGTGAAAACACATTCCTCGCTCATCACTAGTTTTAGATACCAGTCCTTAGCCTCCAAATAGAGACTGAACTACTAGAAGAAGAGCTCATTCCATCCCACTCTTCATCTTCTTCTTCAGCGAAACGATTTCTCATTAAAACTGTTCTTTAAATTACATAACATTTCATTTGATGCAATTAATTGTGTTTTAGACGACACACAGAGATATGAATTTATCTTAAAAATAGTCTCTGTTTCTAAACCAAAGACTTTTAGTCGCAGAAACAGCTATTATATGGGAAATCCATATCCATTTGATGTTCACTTTAATAACGGTCTTTATTTTCATTCAATTTCTGTAATAATAATAATAATAATAATATTAAATACAAATGACTTCAACAAAGAGAGCAAACGATTACACTTTTTATCTGAATATCGATTTTGTTTCTCAATTAACCGAAATCTTATCGGAAAAGCATTAAAATTTTATGTCTAATTCTAAGTGAGCATGTTAACATTGCTAAATTGAGAAGTTTTAGTCCTTTTGCTATTAATTTTCATCTTTTTTCGCCACTAAATTCTTTGTGATTTCATTAGAGGAGAGAATAAAAGGGAAATTGATTTTTCTCTGAAACAAAGTTCATAATTCAGTCTACAGTTTAGGTATTATTTATTAGTTTAGCGAAAGGCTAGCCATCAGTCAGCGTCTCCACCACTTCATACACTCTCATGGTTTTCCTGTTGATTATGCTAAGCATTTAGATTTGAAACTTGCATTTAGTTCACAGTTCGTTGACTCACACATAATAAACTTGGATTTTTTCATTTAAATCAAGAAGAACTCAGTTAGGGATGTCCAGGATATTGTAGGTCAGAAGTTGGCAATAAAAGTGTTTCCCAATAAGATTTAGGGTTTCCATACTTTTCCAGTTATGTATTGCAAACAAAAAGGTATTTAAACCTTGAACTTCCTATTAAATCACCCCTTGAACATCACTGTAATATTGTCTGTTTTTTGGTGGTAACCGTTGGCAGATATCTTCTACAGATCCCAGCTTTTGAAGCCATTTAAAACTTATGTTTCCCATCGTTGAAGTGTAAAAACAAGAAGTCTATCCCTCTTTCCGTTTATGTTAACAGTATTTCATTGGGTTTTTGTATTGAAAGCTATTTTTGTTGAGAAAAAAACCGTTTTTTGTATATAAGAGATAATAATAGACTACAAATACAACTAAAAAATGTATTGAAAGTTAAGATCAAAACTGAAAATCGATACCAACTTATATAATAATGGCTTATCTTTTACTATAATTCGTAATTCACTATAATCTTGGAAACTATGAACATTTTTAAAACACATTTTCTGTTTTAAAGAATTTATTATTATTATTATTTTGAATAATCTTTGCATAAAAATATTAAAATATTTCCAACATGGTAATTAATGAATACTTTTTTGTAACAATTTTTATCAATAAATTCTCGTTTGAATTAAAAGAAAAATTCCATTCATTTTTCAATCAAAAAATTTCAATGAGAAAATGAATGAAATATTTAATGATGCGCAAGGTATTTGCCTCAAAATTAAAATTAAACAACATTGTTTTTAATATCAAATAGAGGTTTCTTAATTAAAAAACGATATAAACAGTTTTCGGGGTTAATAATCGATTTACTTGCAATTACACCCCTGCTCATTCCCTTGAGTGGAAATTAATAAGAATTGGAACACAAAAATAAAATTTATTCTTTGAGTCTATCTTCGAGTGAATGATAAAAAAAGCCAAGAATTAAACGAAACTACATTTTATTGGAAGGAAATGGAAAAGAAGTAAAAAATTCTGATCCAAAAGAAAAACAGTTATAAAGAGAAATGAAAATATTATTTCCGTTGCAGTCATTGCAGTCAAATGTTTCATATGATTGTCAAATGATTTTTCTTCTTCAGCACTGACTCCGAGTGTGAAGAAACAGCGGATAAAAAGTGGGCCTAAAAAAGTCAAAAAATACTTCTTTCCTCTCAAACATTGTGATCAAAAGGAATGCATTGAATTGCTATTAATGTTGAAAACATTTATTCTGTGCAATATTTCACTGTCTAAGGAATGTGTGGAAAGACATTCAGAGCAAAAACATATCACTTGAATCCAAAGCCATGTCTGCAAAGAGGGAGACATTAGTTGTAAAATGCATTAAAAGATTTTTTTCTTCTACTTATATATACTTTTTTTACACCCTTTCCTCAAAACTAAACACTTGATATCAACAATAATTTTTGTGCTTAGCTTTAGTTCTACTCCAATAAATTATCGACAATTTTTTTGCCTTTCAGAGATAGCCAAGTTTCACCTGTTTAGTTCACGATTAATCTCAATTTTACCAGAGGGAGGAATATATCCACCCCTTTAAACCTCAACAAATCTATTTTCTCTTTCAAATGACATAATTTTAAACTGAAGGGCGGGTCAGTTGAACCCATCTCTCTTTACCCCCTCTGGCTATTACTTTAAACAAATTTGTTTTATAGGAAAAAGTGTTTGAAAGACTGAATGAAACGATATTTTTAGGGGAAAACATTTGATCATTAATTCGGTGAAGTGCTTTATTTAGCATGTTCAAATATTCAAGATAAGCTTACCGGAATTGGCATTAGATTCAATTATAGATAAAAGGAAACATTGAGAACATAGTTTACGGACCGAAAAAATGTGCTTGATCATTAAAAAGAACTCTTAAAATTTAATTTGCAAAAACAAAAAATACTTGAAATTAAGTATAAAAATGAAATTTAATTAAAAACTTCACTCAATTTGAAATTTATAGATACTTTGTCTAAAAATTCAGAGAATTCTTTAATTAATTTAATATTTTTTGGACAAAACTCTTTGAAAATAGAGTTAATTGTAATCACAAAGAATATTCTGCGCCTAAATTGTTGTCTTCACAGCAATACCCGTGTATTTCATATGAAAGTTACATAAGGGATGATCTATGGGATGAAAATTCATTTTATACTTGTCTTAACACTTAATTATCTAACATTAGAGGCAAACAAATAATAGTTGATATCAGACAATGCTTTTATGTGTAACGAGTGGGGAGTTGTCAATCACACCACCAGTGCTCCACAAATGAAGGCAGAGCCGCATATTCTGCTCTGAATATGTCTCTCAACAGAATAATATAGAGAATATATTTTCATTTGTTTTCATTAAAAGAGAGAAAAAATTAAAGTAATGACAAAAATAAGGCTTCTTTATAATGTGTTGCAAATAACCCTGGACTTTCTTTCGAAATTAGATTCTTGCTCGTTTAATCATGGTTAATTTTCATTAGAGAAAAATAATTAAGTATTTCTAATCAAATCTTCCCAAGAATTTTATGAGTTATTTAGATTCTGAGATAATTATAATGAAAGGAATTGTTTCCACTCTTTTTTAATTAGTTCAAGTAAATGAACAAGAAAAAAGAGAGCCATGATAATTCACCGAAGAAATTACTCTCCGTGTTATTCAAGCGAAAAACTAATAATTAAATTCTGTGCTAACAATAAGGGACTCTTTGCCGACAAGACTGTCGGTCCAAATTCATGTCAAATAAAAGCCCTAATCAATGATCAAGGATATCTGAAGGCCAAATACCATATGTTTAACTATTCAATAATGAAGGCAAACATTTTTCTAGATAATCGCCGGGTTTTTGTGCGCACCTCTGACACCAAAATACAACTCTTTCTTTCTGTTTGATTACAATGTAATTGAAATAACTTTTTCCCTGATTACTCATTAGTGTAAAAGCAAAAGATACTTTAGAGCAAATAATTGGCTTGCTAATTGCAATCATCCAGAATAGGTTATCGTTGAAAATCAATTTAATTAATATTAGGGTTAGATTTCTATTGCAAAACGAGTGTGTTTTCACTGCAATACTTTCGCGGCTTTTGTATTATAATCCATGAAATTGTTTGAAAAGAGATAATCAATACATCGGTTATGTATTTAATGATAAATATTTGTCTTCGGTTAGACTTCTATTTAATTAGGATATCGTATATCTTTATCTAATTGTATAACTGAGTGAATTGTATTTCAGGTGCGCTGTTTACTGAAGATGAAAAGGACGGCTCCTCAGAGCTGGCGTTCAAATATGCCGTCTATCGTATCAATAAAGACCGGACTTTATTGGCTAACATAACATTAATCTATGACATCCAATATGTTCCGCGTGAGGACAGCTTTCACGCCGCCAAAAAAGGTTTGACCATGTTCAATTTGCTCACTTGTTGACTTATCTATATGTATTTTAATTTAATTTATCCGGATCTTTGAGTTGTTTATTCAAATTAGGGTTTGTTTGGAGAAAATTCAATAAAAAATAATTGCCTCAAACATTATAAATGCTTGTAAATGTTCATGTTTAAATGTATAAATGTTTGTATAGAAGAAAAACTAGAATAAAATCTCAATAAAAATAACAGAAACAAGTTCCTGGATGAGTAAAAAATAAAAATTTATTTTAACAGGATGTTTTTTGTATGAAGAGTTTAAAAAAGAAAAGTTCAACAATTTTTTTAGAAAGGATTTATTTTGAATAAATTAGCTTAGTAAATATTTACTAATCATGGATATTTTTTTTTTGAATGATACAGAATATTCTATTCAGACTTCCATTAAAAAGTTTTGCCTTTCATTCAGACATCAAAAGAATTCTTCGAAATAGAAATCACGATAAAAACCGAAATTTCGTTAATAAAAGAAATTATTTGTGATATCTATTAGTAGTGACTCTTTTACCAACTCTTACTGTCCTCTAATAGGGTATCAAATGGCAAACATTTCTTAGAATTTAGTGAAGATCATATGATGATCAAAGATGAAGGACATTTTTTTGCTGATTTTATCCTTTCAAAGAATTATTATTATATCAAATATCCATTCAATTTTCAACTATATATGAGTTAAACTAATTTCAAAGGAATTTCTACTGAGTATTCATTATAGTTCAATTATTTGACCATGCTCAAAGCAATTTATGCCTAGATATTAATAAGTATGTTCAATTTAGAAAAATATAACCTATGCACTTATTACTTAATTATAATTAAGCAACTTAATTATAACTTTCACAATTTTAGTCAGTAAATATTCTAAATAATTATCCAGAGTATAATTTTAATTTTCCATTTGAATGCCAAACATTATTAGCAATAAACTGAACTATCATAATACTTTACTATAAACAGTATAATCTGGATAAATAACAAAAACAACATTTATTGAAGAGTGAGCGCCCACTCATCAAGTTTTTAAAGCAGAGATACTCGAGTGAAAAGATTTAAAATACTCTTCAATATTATTATAACGAATCTTAAAATGAATATAATCTTGTATTTTGAGAATCACTAGTTAATAAGTGGGAGATTTAATCCCCATTTCTATAGTTTTCAGAAGAATAATCACTACATTAGTTAAATTCCTGGATGAAACCCACTTTTGAATTTCAAAATAAACAAGTTTAAGAAAAATACCGATTGGTTCAAGGTCATATAGAGAGGAAACTTCCTTAATTTTAAGAAACTCGAACAAACCTTGTCCTTACATCTAATGGTAATTTTTCGCCACAAATTATCATGTTTACTTCTGGAATGTTAAGTGAACATTATTCACACATAATGGAAATCTCTAGTAGTAGCAATGTAGCATGCTTATTTTATTTATCAAAATAAGATAGAATCGATAAATCAGACATAACTGATGAATCTGGCGATACATCTATAGAGAGTACTCTTTGGGGACAAACATTTATTAATGAATCGTTTGAGTCATTAATTCATTGCTAAGACATAACTTTACTTTCTTAATATATGTCCTGATTGTGAATACTGACCGAATTGCAGGATAAAAGTTAGGGGTTGGCTAATGGACTTCAAATTCAGAACATTTCAACCAATAATTTCATTACTAATGGGATATTCACTGAAAATATTGCATAAATTGACAAAAATCCAGTCATTTCTGTAAATAATTGAATGAAAGTCGAGTAAATAGTTTCCGTCAAAAGCACAGCCAAAGTAGGAATGCCTCCTACGGTAATAAAGTCCCACTATTTCTGAATTAATCGAAAAAATATTTATTCAATTTAATGAAATGAAAATTTTCGAGAACTACTTGTTATTGTGGTTTTGCTCGTTAACGAAGAAAATGTTGAAAAATGCAAAAGTATTTCAATATTTGTCTGAAAATTATCTCTTTTTATTCAAATGAATTCATTCTTCTCTTTTTATACTTCAGTTTACTCTCAACTAAAATCTACATTTGATTCAATGGTTTATAAATTTTTGCTCATTTTTGCAAATTATTGTAAATATTAACAACAAATGCCTATAAATTCATGTCTGTGCCAGTGATGAGCAGAGGGGAAGAATGCATTAAATTTTACTATTCTTAGAAAAACATCAAAAATCTATGAATAATATAAATTTATTCCTTTGAATCGTGCATATCTTCTTTAAAAATAACTAGAATAAGCATTATCTGATATAATTGAATTTTGGCATGTTAATATTTGATAAAATCATTCCTTCGGAGTGAACTAGGTAATCCAGAGAAGATTTAACCATTAGTTTATAAGATTCAGAAGAATACAAATCAATAATTCATATAAATATTGAATATATTAAACAAATTATTATTTGAATCGAGTATTTCAAAGATGAAAATAATGTAAAACTTATATATTCTTGGAATTGAGTTCCCGGAGATGTCTGACTCATTAAAAATTAACGGATGAGCGAATCACCGAAGAAAATATTCTTGAAATATGAGTTCGAAAAAAATATTAAAATTTAAAAATCAGATGAAAACAAATCTCCAGACTATTATCCAAACGGAAAGACTTATAAATAAATGAAAATCAAATCAAAGTATCAAAAGTTATGATAAAATTCATTTGAAAACAACGAAAAATATTTAAAACGATTCGCAAAAGTATCCAATATTTTAAGGAAATGCCTCTAAAACAATACCAAACATTTCTCTCACTGAATAATTCAGAATTTTAATCTATTAAATTCTTATCGATTCATTCGCTCGCATTTTAATCAATAAATTGACATTTGATATGAGAAACGAACTTTACTTTCATCTATTTGTTACCAAATTCGCAATCGATTTAACGAAACACAAGAGTTTTCATTTGAAAAATGTGTTTAACTATTCATAAGTTGAGATAACTTGAGATAAGATAACAGAAAATAATAATTCTTTTAAAACTATGGGCAAAGAGTTAAGGGTTGTGCAGATCCCTGAAGAATCGAAACATGGTTTACGAGCCATGAATATCTATTTTATGCAGATTTCCAGTCCATAAACACATTCCTGAATAAACAGAAACTTATAGAAAATGAGTGCAAAAAAGAAATATACATTTTATGTACAGTCGAACCCCTTAATAATGGATTCGGGGCACAGCTGACAAAAATCTGGGATCAATGATGAAGTTATTATATAAGGGTTGTTTGTCAAATAAGCAATCATTAATTTAGATGGATCAATTTTGAAGATTTACACTAATAAAACTGTTGTGATTCGAAAGGAGATAATTTATTAAAATCCGAGTTCGACTGTACCTAAACTTTTACTATGAATAAGATGTATATTTTTGTATATAATGGTATCAAAAGAGGAAAGCAAACGTATTGTCGAAAATACTGCTCTCATTATTCGACTTCTTATTCAATATTTGCGATCATTGAGAATGTCTTCACTTATTTTTTTGTCTGAGATTTGTGTCAAACACTGAAAATCTAATGCAAACGAAGAGAAGAAAGAAAGAAAGAGCCGACAAAACTATTTAGACAGAAGAATACAGACAATATTCTTCGACATCTAATCCTTATTTATGTATATTTGCAGACGAATGATAAATAAAATATGCTCTTTCTCAGTGATGACCAACCAGGGTAATGGTAATACAAGGGTAATACATCCCAAGGGTTTTGTATGAGAACAAATGGCACAAAAAGATCAATTGTAATCCTAAACCTTTAACCCTTTATAAAAGCCAGACGTCTGAAGATTTATAGAATCGATTTTTAAAGAGTTGGGTCTATTCTTTATAAACTATCATGGTAATTTGGTTATCAAAGAAAGCGCCGAACAAAGTGGAGGAATTACCAATCATTAGCCATAATTTGAATTTAATGAAAGTAAATGTCAACAAAAAAGATAATAATTGAAGAAAAGTTTGGAAATTTTATTAAATGAAAGTAAACTCTATTAACAAAAGTTTTTTTGTGGTTAGTCTTAGTTCATCACAAGAGTGGAAGTCCTATAAAACCGATTGGGCTTTAAGTGAAGCATTCGTTTTTGTCATATGACATGACATGACGGGACATATTAGTCACCGCTTAGATATTTGATGGCCAGGCGTTCACAAAATCACAGCATAGGTCTCCTTATGTCAAGAAATACTGTTTAACAATCAGACGGAGTGACCAAATATACAGCAAAATAGGTTTATTCCGATCCACGAAAAAAATAGTCTAAAGATTGAAGATTTGATGAAAATTCTTGAGTCAAACATTGGTTTGAAAATGAGTTTCTTTTGCCGGCGATATATCACAACACAATGTATGTGCAAAACGTATTCCCCTTTTGACTGATTGATGGCTTTAATATCGGTTTCACTGATATTAATACCGAAAACACAGAAGTTTTAGTTTTGTGTTTCAAACAAACCATTGATTTAAGAGATCTGTTGTCAGAGAAGAAGAGGAGAAATGATTTCAAAATAATAAAGAATTAAAGAAAAAGATATTTCACTCCCAATTGATAACCCATTTGAGAACAAAGGGGAAGCACATGAGCAAGGATTCTGTTCCCGATTAAAATCAATGGTTAGGATAGAGTCTAAAGTACTGGGAAGAGCACATCCTTGGAGAACTTGCTCATCCTTTTTATCAAGACTATTGAAAAACTTATTTTTCATCTCAAGGTTTTGTTGGCATTAAATGTGTTTTTGATTTGTGGGCCGACCCGAGCAACTGATCGACACATTTCTCAAAGTGAGCCGCAATTCCTTAACGGGCGTTCTCTCCATAAGCGGTCAGGCCTTTCATATATCAAGACTTTTGTGTAGAGGAAGGCCTCGATATTTAAGTAAAATAAATTGCGGATCAAATAAATTGAATGAAAGAACAGACAAATAATGCGAACAATAATCCAATTCTTAAGAAAAAGACTCGAATTAATCAAAAACGAAGAAATATTAATAAATAACTGAAGAAATCAATGGAATTATCATTAAATACATCCATTGGTTTGGCTTTGAATTCATGCGAAAAGGAAAGCCGACGCCGAGTATCGATTGTCACCAATAATTAGGTCAAAGTGGAAGAGAACAAAGGCTCGGAACAGTGTTTTTATCAATTATTGTCAGCGACTGATACCATACCAAACAAATAATGGTTTTATGTGTAATTTGGGATAAATTTGGGACAAAATTATTGATTGAATTTTCTTAACAAACCCTTAATATTGTCTTTAAGTAAAGATTAATGACTGTCTAAACCTCTCTCCCTTTTCTCGTCTAATAGCTTGCCATCAGGTGGGCGGTGGTGTGAGCGCTATATTCGGTCCGCAGGACCCTATGCTGGGCAGTCATATTCAAAGTCTGTGCGACGCTCTGGACATACCTCACATCGAAGCTCGCATTGATTTGGAGCCAGAAATCAAAGAGTTCTCAATAAATCTATATCCGAGTCCAACGATCATTGGGGACGCCCTCAGAGATCTCATTACTTATTTGAATTGGACTAAAATTGCGGTCATCTATGAAGAAGACTTGTGTAAGATATCTATCGATTGATCCAATTATTGATTGTCTTTGACCTCAAATTCAATTCTGAATAATTCATATCTCATTCAAAGGCTGAGAACTTATGATTAGATTTGGAGGACATGTCTTGAAGTTAAAGATAACTCAAAACATATTAAAAACAAATTACTATTTAATTGAAAACTTGTTAACGACTTGAAAATGGTTGTGCAATAGATGTGTCCATTAGTTTTACATTAGTTAATCATATTTAAAATGAATGTTTAGTTTTAAAGTTAAAAATTATAAGAGAAACATAACTCCAATAAGATGTTGGCATCATTTTAAAAGCACCCACATACAATATTTGATCATGCTTAAAAATCTAATAGTATGGCAAAAATGAGGAATATATCCAAAATGAATAATTGTTTTACGAAGATAAATGACTATGTTTCTAGGTTTTTAGATTACAGCTTGTAAAGTAATTTTGTAGAATAGGGTAATTTCAAATAATGATGATTTCGAATTCAAATGTAAATTTCAATTTAAAATGGTCAGTTTAACAAATAATTGATGAGAATAACTGAAAATTAGTTCGCTTATAAAAAGAAAGTGAGGTAGTTCATTCTAATTTAATGAGGAGTATAAATTACAAGTTCACCACTCAGGGGCTCAACGGCCAGAAGATTAATGCGAATAAATGGTACTCCGGGTTAAATGCAAACATAATGTCAGTTTTCACTTGTTTTTATCGCCAAAAATGTATCGAAGCCTTAATCGAAAATAACTGCAAAGACTGTTCGCGAGCCTATCGTTCAGCACTAGGAGTCAGTGATGCGCAAGACATCTGACAACACTGTTTTTATCTCGTAAAAATTATTAATGGTCTCATTTAATACCAAAAAGAAAAGGAACAAATATCTTTATCAAATAAATATAAAATGAAGTAGGTGAAAATGTATGGCTATTGCTGACCCCTTGCGCATCACTGGACTGGTGATGACGGCGCTTGTAATCGTCAAAAGCTATCACTACCTCCGATGTCATGTTCTATCTGAACGGCAATCCTCTGAAGCGAAATAAAAATTTATTTTTCACACCTTTTTGAGAGTCAGAAGAATAGGAGTTCTCTTATTTGACAACAAAAGTGAAGACAATTTTCACATAAAATATATTTCTCTTTCTTTCGGCCATAAAATGAAAGCAAAACCAAAAACAGGTCTAATCTCTGGTCTCGAGTATTCTTCCGCTTCTTTTCAAACTAAAAGACAATTATTTGAAAACAACTTTTTAATCGGAATCTAATTATAATCTCAATTCTCTCCCCCTGTGGACAGCCCTAATAAAATTGCAGCAATTGGTTCGTCCGCCACTATCCAAATCCGTGTCATTTATATTTCGGAAGAGTGACCCTACTACTTTTAGAGAAGTACTAAAAGATGTTCGAACGCGAGGCATATATAGCATCATAATAGACACCCGACCCGAGAGTCTTCCTCATCTCTTGACTGCAGTGAGTGCTCAGCCTTTTATCTAATCTGTCAAATGAATTGATCACTTGTATAGACAACGAACCAAATATATTAGTCAAACATCTTTTGAATTGAGAGTCACTGAAATTCGCATCAAATTTGTCAAAATATACTCAATTATTATAAACAGAACATTTATTTTTGAATTATTTTAGAAAAAATTTGCATTTCAACTTTTAGATAGATCATTTTCAAAAAATTATAATAAACAACGGTTCTTTCTTGCTGCCCAATATTAAATGGCATCTAAAAATTTATAAGATGAGTCTTATATTATAATTTAAAAGTTACAGTCAATAAGAAAAATATGATTTATTTAAAGAAAGATTAAAAAGATATTGAATCTGATAACGCCTGGGATATTGAGCAACCATTACTCTTAAATATTATGGGTATTGGTCCCGGTTTAAACAGGGTAGGGTTTAAACAGGAGTGTTTACATTGAATAGAGACGGTGACGGGGGTTGTTA
>JAQIXD010001035.1:0-18238 GCA_034699985.1 Minunthozetes semirufus | reverse complement strand
TTCTAATTTTATATTTTAATCGGATTTTGTTTTTTATTTCAATCGATAAAACTAATGATAAAATCCAAGAATTTAATGCTTTTAATGAAACAAAAGTTACTTTCGTTTTATTCAAAAATTGTTTCCATTAAAAGCTTATCCAAAGAAAAGAGAATTTGGTTTATATTTTATGTATTTTGGAAATGATTTCGACAAATATATTCAATTGAATTAAATTCTGAAGATTAACAGAATATTAGGAGTTTTTTATTAGGTTTTAGTGATTCAATTGAAATAAGTTTAGTCTTTGAAGGGATGGTTTGAATCGTTGATTAGATATCGTATAATAAATAGTAGTTTAAAGTTATAGTCGTTTCTAACATAATATAAATCTTAGTAAATATGATGTAAATGTGTTTAAGTCTAACGTGTATTACAAATGCATCTGCTTTTGATCTCCAAACAGATGCTCGAATGCACTGCTATTGCTTTCGTTCGTTAATGATGTGTGACCTAAACTGTATACTAAAGGAGCACAGAATAGCGTAGACCTTACAGTCCTATTGAATTCAATTGGATTGATGTGCATATGAAAACCCCCTTACATTAGATTCGATAGTAGGCCTCAAATTGTGTGCTGAAAATGCTGTCGAATGTATGGCACAAACCGAGAATCGAAGCACAACTTATTTTGCTTGACTTTGCTTTTATTTCATCGTTTTTATAAATAATAGTCTTTTTTTGCTCTCAATTCGACATAACTTATATCTATATCTATAGACGCGAACGAAATTCAATGACTGAATCTGAATGAGAATGAAAATACCGATTGAATGAGTCAGTTATGTGCTGACAGTATTGCCAGTATTGGCTCTGTATTATGCATAGAATCCAAGCAAAGCACAGAATTATTAGCATTAGGCTAACTACTGGGCCTGTTATGAGCCTGATCACTGATCATACTTCACAATACTGCACATATGAAATTTGCTGATAAACGATGTGTCAATTCATTATGCGCTGCATTATTCTCAACATTTATTGATCCGATATATGTATTTCGATGGAGTTTGGGATCAGTGAAGCGCTCAAACTAATGATAATTTCCCAGTTTTTGATTCCAAAATTGCTTTTCTTTTTGCTCTAAAAAATTCTTGTATTTGTTTCCAATTTTAAGCATTAATTTAATGCATTTTTTCTCCAAATCCCTTATCTGTCGAAAAATGAAAGCTATTTTCAAATTGAATTCAATTTCATAAAAGTTTTCTAAATTTAAAGCCGTTTTGATTGAATTGATTTTTTAATTAAACTCAATAATTGTTTGATAGGCCGCCCAAATGGCAGCCGCCGCCGCTGCAAATGGTATTACTTTGAGTAAAGAGATTACGCAACAAATGGACGGGTCATCACGTAATATCAATGGAACCGTTATTCCCACCCCGTTTACAAATATGGGCCCAAACGATACACATACCGCTGGTGTGGGCCCGACTCCCCGGGTGAGTGTTGACTGACTCTCTCTGTCTCCCTCTCCCCATATGTAATATTCTGTCAGTGGGTGTATATGTTATACAAGTGCTACTGTTCTGCAACACTACTTCTGGTGTCCACTTCTTATCAGTCACCTGTTATACATGCAGTTGTCTTTACCCTCACAGAGGCATTACCTCCGCACTGCGTTCCGACGCTATCTCTCCCTCATAGTCTCCCTCATATAGTGGGGTTGAGGGCAGGGAGTGTTACGGTTGCAGCACTTCTTCGCCGTTTAAAGTGACGTAAAAATTAGGCGAATGTTTGTTTGCGGAAGTTTTTCCCTCAAAACAAGTTATCATTTAAACGGTTGACTCTTTCCCTAAGAGCCTAATTCCCACGCTTTCTATGTTTGTGTGCTTTCTATCAAACTTTCACTACATTTAGATCACCTGAAAAACAACTGATTCAGTTCACTACCTCTTCAGTGCCTCTAATTCTGAATTCATTGAATTCAATGTTTCTTACTTTGGATTAGAGGTCATTCTTTTGGGTTAAGTTTAGATTAGTTTAGTTGTGATTCTTGTGAACCACTTTTCATTCGATCAGAAAAATATTGATTTGATTTTGAAATTGAAGTGATTTTTGTGAATCATTTATGAATTGAGAGGACAGTCGTGTCGATGAATATGAAATGTAAGATAAAATCAATGCCTAAACGAGAGCTCAGAATATAAAAGAAAAGCAAAAAATGCAAATATTTAGTAAAAATCGATTCGAGTCATGAATGGAGCGTAACTAACAAACATTGGACGATACGAACGGAAGGGGATCGACACTACACTCAACACACAAACGTTTTTAACTTAGTTTTTGGTTTTGCTCTAAGAGTTCAATCAATGGTTTAAACTGAGAGCGGATGGCAGATGTGTGAGCTTTACTCTAATGTCTTGTGTGCTGAGCTCTTGGATTGGTTGAGGAACAGTTGAGTATTGGTAGGTTTCGGAGTAAGAGCGAGGAACAGCTGCATTTAATCAACCTGTTTGGATAGGTTTCGATAGATTCCGAATAGATTTTATACTTTTTCTCATTTCATATGACTTTACATATTCGCCAATAATGGTAATAATGGTTTATTATAACAACTATTGTGAGCCCATATTTACACCGTTTGACTCCCAAAAGCGGTGTCTTATTGTTTGTAGAGTTCGGGCCTCTTCTTAGCCTGTGCTGAATGACAACAATTTTTATCTCCTTTTGACTCTTGATTTGCATTTTGCAAACACTAACCAAATGTCATAACTTTTGCGGACTTTAAAGTAAATAACTATTCTTTGAGATATAATTTTTTAGGGAAAACCACACACTTTTCCATTAGTGCTAATCCTAAAAGTAATTCAATATTCAGAGTAGTGTTTGTTGTATTGGATGCATCCATGGTGTGGAAGAGTGTGTGGAAGAGGTCCCTCCAAAATGGGAATGAGAACGTCCCTAAAAACTATATTTTTAGTCCATATAATGCTCGACTTGTTGTTGGTGTCGGTCGTGAGAGGGAGGAGGGCTCACAACTCTGAGTCTGAGATTCTCGGCTAATATCTGGTCATTATTGAAATGATTCCACATTTTTAAGAACCAAAGAACAAGAACTCAATTTTAATCGTTATAATAGTTTTGCTTGTTTTCCATCATTTGATTTGTGTTCACTTTTTCTGCTGCAGTCGGTCTGTCCTGTCGTGAGTCACGTGACGCACGCTCTATCGCATCTTCAACTTCCAGACTTAGGATCGTTTCATATTTTGAGCCAATGTTTAAACCAATTGAGTCTTTGATCAAAATTGAGATCTTTTTCTCTCTGTTTAACTCTCTTTAACTTTAACTCAACTTTTGATATAAATGTCTGAAAATATATATAATATTCTGAGCTTTAATTTAGTGATCGATTTGAGCAATAGTTTGCTCTCTTTTCTCTTGTATTTTCCATTACTAGTGCTTTCATCAAAGCTTTCAATGATTAGATCGCATCCATCCCTTCAATTGAATTATTGACGAATACTTGGAAAAGTTCTCTTCTCGTTGTACTCATGTATTCTCATGTATTCCCCTTCTCTTAACACTTGCGCACAATTTTATTCATAAGATATCCGACAAAACAACAACTATTTGAACACAAAAATCAATTGAAATTTTAATCTTAGTTTTCATTTCATTAACTTTTAAGCGAAAAGCATTTGAAAGCATTTGAACAAAAAGAATAGAAAAATAAAATCTAATGAAATGTTTGGAAAATATTTTCAGAAATATTTCAAAAAAATATTGAAATTCAATATAAATTACATTCTTTTGAGTCATTTTGAATCAAAGGAATGTTTTAAATAAATGGTTCTCTTATTTTGTGGAAAATGCATTTTTTTCGTTGAGATTAAGTTCTTTGGGACCAAAGAAAAGGTATAAAAGAATAAGTGATTCCATAGTTTTTATATAAAACAGAAGTACAGGTGTTGTCGCTATTGGCAGAGCAGAGGATAAAGAATAAAATTTAAGCAGAATTATAGATGAAGTGAAGCTTTTGGTGGCATATGTTGTGTTTAGAGTAAGCAATGGCTGCTTAGGCTGTGCACCCATACATAGGAAATGTGATGACCTGTCGGACAATAGAAATATGACGAAGAAAGAGAACAGACGGTGCGCTCGATATGTTATGTGTTAGGCTTTAGAATAAGAGGAGACGTAAATACATAACAAAGTGAAGTAGAAAATGAATAAAAAGAACTTTTTTCGATATAAGGGATGGAATGGGATCGTTGGCTTGTGTTTGGGCCCATTGGCACATAGCTCAGGTCCTGGGAAACATTGGTGGAACAGTAGCGCACAGTCTGTCTTAGATGTGGATATACTGTAGATATGGTTATAAACTCTCAAACATTTCTGATTCGCACAAAACATCTCTTATGCAGAGAAATGGCTTTTCTTTTGTTCTGAATTTCTTTTGTCAAAACTTAGAGTACGAATGCTTTTCAATAGAAACCAATTCTATGGCTTATAGTATGTCATAGCTCTGGTAGGCTTTCAGTCACCTGGGAATCAATAGCAATGAATTTTAGAGAATATAGAGAATTATGAAAACTTTCAACTTTTAGGGAATTAACGGAACTATTCTTACTTTACTATCAAATGATCTGAAATGAAATGAATTGAAATATTCTTTGAAATACTTGTCTTAATCTTTTTCTCTGACAATAATTGAATCAATAAATATGGTTCTCATGAGAAAGATCTGCAAATATATGATAATAAGTTTACGTCACTTTCGATCGATATATCACTCAATGACTCACTCTTTTAGAGACAGACATGAAATCGATTTAATCATTAATTGAATTATACTCTGATTAGGGCTCGTATTCAGATTTCTCGTCAGCCAAACACTCGGCAAACATTAATCAAGTCTATGACTCCAACCCTCAAACGTTCACAAATTTTCATATGAATTCACAACAAATCTCTGGTCCATACAATGGTCACGGATTGGTCTCAGATGTCAATCGACAGCATCAGAGTCCAGAAGACGGTTCTGCCAATTCAGACAATTCTCATATCAATAGACATCAAATGATGAACAATAGACTCAAATCTCTGATTCAAAGCAGACAAAACCAGAAAGAAATAAATAGCGGACAAAACCACAATTCTTTCCCATCAGTTCCGGCAGCAGCTCAAACACCACCTCCACAGCAATCATTTGCAGGTAAAGCATATTATAATCATATTTAGGATACAGTATTAGGGATTCCAGTGAAGGACACAAACAGTACTAATGAATGTTTTGAATTACAGGCCAAACATTTATTGTAGTCCAGCAACAGTCCAATAATGCCAACAACACATCATTAAGTCCACATTACCCGAACCCATCTGTGCCACTAAATCCAGAATCTGGAGGACAGCAGTCATTTCTGAATATAAGTCACAATTGGTCACAACCAGAGCCCACACAAGAAAACTACCACAAAAACACTAATGGAATCAGTGATAAGATAGTAGTTTCTGGTGGAAGACGAACCCCTTATAACTCAATAGATTTACCCAATGGTTCGATATATCACTCGTTTCAACAAAATAACAATAATTCTCAGTTTAATACAAATGAGACTCAAATTAATGGCAATAATAACAATATTAACAACAATTCCAATACAACTAACAGTAATGTAAACAACAATTCGAAGACCAATACTTCGAACGCAAACTCTAACACTTCATACACTACTCCGACCACTACTTACTCGACAAACCAAAGCCAAACATTTGGAAATACACCAAATCAAGAGTATTCACCGCATGAAACAAATACATCTTTGCCTACCCCTCCTCCGGGACGACAAACCCAAAGACCAAATTCTCGGTCGTCACCCGCCAGAGCTGTTAGTAATAGTACTGCCAATAGTGTCAACAAAAGTAACGAAAGTGAAGGAATGGCTACCATATCATCAAATGGAGTGAACGCATCCCATTCCCACTTATCTAATGAACAAAATTTAGAAAACGAGTCTTTTTTAGTGAATACGACCACAACTATGCACCACAACCACCACCTCTCAGATTTGACAACATCTATGAATACATCTACAGGTAATGAACAACCCTTTCCTCACCAAATATATCATTTGATTAACTCTTTGTTTTATTCCTTCACAGGTATTATCAGTTCATATAACCTGAGCCCACATTCACAGTCATCTGCTTTCTACCCCTCCTCGCTATACATGCCCTCTTTGGGTGTATTGGGTCCCATCAGCCCAACTGTGATAATGTCTGTTTCGGGGACAGGTCTCGAACAGACAAAGAAATGTTTAGAAGACCCGCAAACTGTCACAAATGTCGGTCACATTATTTCTGGCATAGATTGTGGTCGTATTATCGATCCCTTAGACACCACTTCTCTCAATCTAATGGATGTCTCTTCGATGACATCATTCATCAAAAGTGACCCAAACAGTGACCTGACCTCATCCTCATCGCCTCTACTGTCGAGCGAATCTCAATATACATTTACATCACTGACGGGAGCGTCTCAATCGACGACAGTGTTGCCGCCGGTCTCAACATTTTTATTACCAAATTTTCGAGACCAGAACTGGTGGGACCGAAACTTAGACCGACTCAAGACTAACACTAAAGACAGCAGCGATTGCGAGTGTTATGCACCGGACGAACGTGAGTATCGTTCGAGCAGTCCCTCGACACTGACCACTCTGCCCGCATCACTTTCAAACTGATTCGCACCCTTTATCTCTAAGACATGACTCGTGAGGCTCTGCCACTGATCATAAAGTTTGCTAAACGAATGCCATCTCTTCTATCTTTTGCCACAAATTATTATTAAACCAAATATTTTGTATTAAATATGAGTACAGCAGTTGTGCCAAACATTTGCTTCAATCGATTGTCAATTTTTGCTCACTTTTTAGCCATAATTTCAAAACATTTTTATCTTATTTTTTAAGTTTTCATATAATTATGTCAATAATGTGTCGACTCTTTTATACAAAACACTTTCGCCTCAGAATAGTGTATAATATTATTAATAAGTTTTGAGAGCAGTCAAAGACTAAACAATAGTTTTTTCAATTAGAGGCCGCTCTTCATATGAGTTAACAGCATATGAACCATAACTTTATCATTGATTGCGAACAGTATTTTGATCGCAAAGATCTGATAAGTAATTAATTTGAGCCTTCAGTCAAAGTTATTATTGTTTTGTGGGAATCAAATCAATATACAAACCAATATATAAACCATAGTTTTATCTCTTTTTCCAAAATCGTGTAAATATTCAAACGAAACAAAAAAGTATTTAATATAACAAACATTTCGACTGAAATGAGATTTTAAATTATTTTCATAGAATTCATATCTCTTTTTAGACTTTATTTTAGTTTACAAACGATTCTATCAAAGTTTTTAGCGATTATTCGGATTTCAATAAATACTTAGTTTTTCTAATAAATTATTAAAACCTTTTGATAATTGAATGAATGATTTCCATCCAATTACTGGACAACTCTTGTAATAAAATATATTGAAAGTCATCGTTGAATCGCATAATAATATTATATGAATGTTATCCTCCAATCAATTGTGACGTTAACTGAAGGCTGATATTAATTGCAAACTAAATGAGACCAGAATTTCATGTATTAATTGTTTTTAATGAATTAATTTGATTGATTGGTAGCTATTATCGGCCGTAAAACTGATGCAACGGTTCTATAATTTTGTTGTTTTCAAGTATTATATAAATCACTTCTGAATAACAATTAGACAAATGAGAAGTCCTTCTTAGAGACCACACATTCTTTTGCCACAGATTTTTATTTTTCGGATCCATTTTGTATTAATAGAAAAATCATTATCGCTTTGACCCAAAAACACGCCTCAGTTTCGCTTAAATTTATTATTGAATTCAATTTTTGTTTTGAATTTTGTTTAGTTATGTTATGTTCAGCACAAACCTCAGGACATTTCTACCTCAATTTGCACCTCATATTAGGCTCTTACAAGTTCTTTAACGATATTTTTTGTTTTTTGATAACTCAGTTCTCCGCACATAATCTCCTAATCATTATTAGTCGATACGAATCCCAAAGTTTTTTTCGCATCACTTCTAATCGCGATTTGTTTTTCTTTAAATCTGATCTTAAATTCTTTGTTTTTTTTTTGTTAGAATTGTTTTTATGAGTTTTTTAGTGATTTTTTAATTATATTATTATTTTATTCTTTGCGTGAGTTTTATCCCATTGAGAGACAGCTCTTAATTTCTTTTCTGTAAATCAATTTTGAGATAAAATTCTATGCAAACCATTGACTAAAGAGATTAGGAGTTTATTTATACAAAAGTTTTCTTTAATTGAATTGAAGTCTCTTTTAATTGTTTTTTAGTATATTTTGTTTGTTTTGCAAATCAAATGAAAACTAATTTTTTATTTGATGTAATACTGAATAGTGATTGTAATGAAAGTGACTTTTACTCAAATACACGAAACTCTTGACTCTTGAGTGTTAAGCAGTGTTTAAATCGCTCACAAAATTAAGATTTTATGCATTTATTGATCAATGAATTGATTAAAATAAAAGTATTTTCTCTGAGTTTTATTCAAATGTAAAACAAATAAAAAGTATATATATTTTTAACCCCACATAACATAACATCACATAAAACATAACAAAAGCCAAACGAAAAAGAAATTATAGAAGAAATGCGTTTTTATTGTAAATTAATATACTTTTTGAGACTAAAAGTGGGACTTTATTGACGAAAATAATTCATTTAAATGAAATATTCTGAGAACTGCCTGTTTTTTGTAGCAAAATATATAAATATATTAATGAATAGATACGAATGATATAACGGATATACTTATTTTGCCACTAAATAACAAATATCTTAATATAATCTATTGATAACTATTATTATAATATTTGAAATAAAAGCAAAAGTTTTTTTAGATATACATTAATTTTTTAGTGTTTTTAAGTATTGTATACGAAATTCCAATTTTGTCTATAAATCTATATATAATTTGAATGAATTCTCTCTTATTTACACAGATGTGCCATAATATTGATATTAATATTAATTATTATTATTATTATTATATTATTATTAATTATTGAAAAGAATTCTCAGGTTTTATAATATCAATAAAAACCTAATTTTTATGATAAAAACCAAATCTTCAGACAATTTATTCCTCCGAAAGAAGATCTCATTGTCTTCGGTGTGTTTAATGTGATTAATGTCTCGCCTATAGAATGGGATGCATTATAATGTGACTGTTGTCTGGCATGTCATCAAAAATTTCAAATCGATCTCAAATATCTTTTATTGGAAACGCATGTGATCTCTGATTAAGACTTTTGCGAAACTAAAGTTGCATTTTATTGATAATAATCATTGGATTCTTCGCACCGGTTTGTGAACACATGAATTGTCTCCAATTGATTCTCTGATTTTAAGTTCTTGTAATGCGATTGCAGTTCGAAATATTCCTTTTTATAAACAATTGGGATATTCTTCGTCTATTGAAGGCATCAGAAATATTCTCCAAAAAAGGTTTGTATGAAAAACAATGCTTTGTCTTCAGCTCTTCGTCAAAGTTTTGGCAATACTTTACCTAAACTTTGAATTTGTCTCAGAATTGGTTTATATGGAAAAGCGATTCGCATTCAGAGAGTAGTATTTACTGGGAAAGAGGCCAAATCCAAAGAGGGCTGTCCTGTGGCCAAATCAATAATTAGGAGATCTAATGACCAGGAATTAGTGTTAGCGCTCGTCCGGTATAGGAAGGGTCACAAATGTGATTCTGCTTTCATTATTGTAGCGATTGTTGTCTGGGATGCAATCGATCGCAGTTTTGCCGACAAATTGTATGATTTAATTGTATATAAAGTCAATGAATTCGGTGTTTCCACTGAAAGGAGATGTTCTCGAAATGAATCGTAAATTGAAAAATAGTATATAGAGTTTGGATGAGTCACTCAGAATATTCTGATTGCAGGAAAACCTGCGGCTGTCAAGGGTTAGACGAGAAGACAAAAGGATCGTGCTATTCATTTGGGTGCAGTTGGTCTATGTTTAGGGACGGCTGCAAATTCCGAAGCAGTCAACAGAAAAATGTCAGAAAATTTCGTCTCACAAAACGACAACAGGTTTTACAAAATCATATATTTTTAAAATCAATTGAAAACAATTTGGGACTATCTTTAGGAATATGAATTGGAACTCCTTTTGCAACAGTTAGCCACAGGTATAGCACCCCTGTATGAAGCGATAGCCCCAAATGCCTATTATAATCAGGTCAGTTACCAGTTAACTGTTAACACCATTTATTAAAGTTTATCGAAAACCAAAAAAATGAACCAAATTTTCGTTACAATAATAGATAGCCTTTGAAAAAGAAGGCTCCGATTGTAGGATTGGTTGGGGCAGAGGCCGTCCATTTAGTGGAGTTACCGCATGCCTTGATTTCTGTGCCCACTCTCACAAAGATAGTCAGAATATAAATAATGGATCAACAGTTGTGATCACTTTAACAAAATGTGGTGATTGTCTACCAAATGAGGAACAGTTACACGTTTTGCCCATGTATTCCATCGAAGGCTTTGATGACATCAGAGATCTGACCAAACATTTGGATAAAATAAAATTGGGTTCCATTGAAATACTCAACAAATTTCCTGTCATTAAAAGAATATCGAAGAATGAATCCAAAGCAAAGAATAATGTCTTTAAACGACGAAAATATTTGACTAAAAGTGGATTAAAATCAATGAAATCGAGTGACAAAAGATGCGATTCAGAAGAAATAGATTTCTTTGAATACATCTCTGATAACGAGTTTTGCTTCGATGACAAATCGATGGGAGGGTTAGCTATAGCTCTGAGCCATCGATCAGTTTTGTTTGAGTGTGCAAAACATGAAATTCACGCCACAACAGGTCTTAAACATCCCAATCGAAGAAACCCCTCCCGAATAAGTCTGGTTTTCTATCAGCACCGGTCACTCAATTACCCAAAACATGGATTGAATCGACAGAACAGCCCAAAGAAAAGGCAATCGAATAGAAATAAAACAATAAATGGAAATAAAATGCAATCTTAATGTGTGATCAAACAATTGGTGCCATTAATTAATGAAATCCAGTTTTCAATGTTTTCATCCTTTTATACGTTTTGACGAATATTTCAAAAATAAGAATAAATGCAAACAAACGATAAAATTGAATAAAATAAAGCATTTATTTGACAATAAATGAAACATTACTTTAGTTTAGAAAACATTTTAAAAATAATTTAATTTTGAAATAAAAACAAAAATTAATTCAATTTTTAACAAAAATAACAATTAATTCATTTAAAAATTCTTCTGATCGCTGGGCGCCGGCCAGGGATAGGCTGACATTTGTGCGTTCGGCACAGGGTTTGGGTCTCTTTGAGTTACATTTGTTAGAGTTTGAGAGATTGGAACGAATGGCTCAATAGTTCCCGGATATGTCGGCATTGGGTGATAACCGGGAGCTGAAGGGGCGGCCATTAAACTAGTAAATGGAGTTTTGAGCCCCTCTTCCATATCTATAAAAGTGGAGTTTCCTATAACAGGGATATGAATCTGTTCTCTAAAATGTTGAGACATGTCTTCAATGTTTTGATTAATCGTTTTCTCGGTTTCAGTGTTTTGACCGCAAACTTGAGGTTCGGCCACAACTGGTGTCTCCTTTTCAGTCAATTGCTGTTCACTCTGATTAGAAGTCGAGTTGTTTTCCTCAGTTTCTTCACTTGAAGGGGTAGTAGTAGTAGTTGTAGTGGTTTTTGGCCGGGAATTGATTTGTGGAGGAATTATATCCTGATATAAATTTGGAAGAAAAACACTGATCCGATCCCAAGTGATGGCAGCGAGAGTGCCGTGAAAACAACCGGCCGTTTCCATCACCAGTAATATGTTTTTGAGTGATTCAGGAATGGCTTCTTTGACGAGATCTGTTTGCATCTCAGCCCTCATGTATTTGTCCATAAAGTCCAGAATCGTTAACCAAAGAGCAGTGAATGTCGAGAGAGTTAGTAATGGGGTTAAGTGTTGGAGAAACACTTTGCACAACAGATTTGTGGTTCGCATTCGAGTTTCATCCATACCTATTGGGTCACACATATTGATCGGTTCCAACAGTTTAGACAAAAGTGGAAATAAGACCTAAAAATCAAAACAAATGAATGAAATAATGGTTTAATTCAACGAATAACTACTTTATTGAAACAGTTCTCCCACTGAGAGGCAGATAATACTCTCAAATCGTGTAATAGAAGAGCCCTTTGAAGGAATGTTAGGGCACACGTTCGAACAGGTCGTCGAGAGTCACAACAAAACAGAGCGATTCCTTGAAGTAAAGGACACCAAAGAGCAGACCATAAAAACTCAGATGAAGTGTTCTCAACAGTGAGGGCAGCGTTCAAATGGAAGAAATGCATTAAATCTAAAAGTCTGAGCGCACAGGTCTCAGTCACTGATGAAAATTCTGGGGGTCTGTCATGACTGGCACTGGGATGCGGTTCGTCGTCTTCAGATTCACTCGAAGATAGGATTGCGTTCGCTATTCGTGAGAGACGAGACTTATTTGAGGCGTCGGCTCTTGACTTGAGACGAGGTTTACGACTATCATATTTATGAGGAACTGATCTCTTTAAGTGTCCGGTTTTTCCCGGACTGATCTGGATTTTAATGGAAGCCTCAACAAACTTTTGGAGCGCATCCACAGCTAAATGAGCGACTGTATAGACCTGTCCCTCTGACTCAATCGGTTGAAAGTTTTTGACATTATTTGGCAGAACTTCTCTTATAATTAAAGTCAATACTTCTGTACTCTTCTCATAGGCTTCCAAATCAAGAATACGATAAATGGGAACACTATTGATGGCATTCACTGCATTACTCCCATTATTTTCATTGAAAAATCTGAAGGTATTGTTAGGATTCGGATCAATAGCTTTTGCCACATCCAGTTCCGAGTCTGAGGTATAGCCTCTGGACTGGGAATTGGAATTATCGACAGAATTGTCTTCATTATCGCTCTGTATATTAATATTTTCGTCGTTTTCATTACTCTTTTTTGTGGAACGCCTTTGGTATCCAATTCCGACCGAAAGAAGAAAATTGAAAATTATAGCCCAATCCTGACTTCGGGTTATATAACAACTACACTGAGAGACGAATGAATGTAAAGCTATTGCTGTAGTCTTCCGTTGAATCATATTTGGCTCAAATGTTAACAATAAGTGACACAACAACAGAATTATTTGTTCATTGAGTGCATCTGGTCGTGGAGTGAATCTTATGGCCAAACGAAACACTGAAGACACCACTCTTTCTGATAAATATTCACTTTTTGGACACAAAACTATTAAACGTAATAAATATCTATAGATTTGGGGCCAAAAAATCGATACTCTGTCCCTATAATAGAGATAAAACCAATTAAATCAGAGATAAAAGGGAAGCACTCTTTGGAATACCTGTTCATTAAAATAATTTTCATCAGAATTTCTAATTTAAAGACTTCGATGTCGTCATCAAACTCTTCGGCATTGAGTTCAGTAATAATCAGAGCTTTGATGAGCGCCAACAGTGAGTCGATGTGAAGGAATTTTGACTCTTCGATAATCAGAAGGAGTGGCTGACAATAGTTGTTAACACAAGCAGTCGATGGTTGGTTCACACTTTGATTGCTATTACTTTCGCTAATGTTTTGATTTTCGTTATTATAATCATTGGAATCGCTTTGCGGTTGATTTCCAGAAAAATATGAGTAAAAACTCGAGAGGAATGTCGAAGAAGTATCTGTTTCTGGTTTTTGCTTTTGAAAGTCTCTTCTTCTGAATCTAATCTTTTTAGAGTCGAGAGCGAAGTCTTCGATTTCGAACATATCGTTCAGTAGTTTAGAGTTATACCACTTTAGGATTAACTCAATTATGTTATTCCAAGACTCTCTCATCTCATTTGCATATTCACGGGTTATACCGAACAGACACTGAGCCGCTAATTGACTCTTTGTTGTCATCACATTTGGGGACATAAAAGAAGAGCTCAGAATGAATTTCGAGAGACTCACTACAAGATTGTCTAAATGTCCGTAAGTGGCGCACAAAAGGGCACAACTATTGAATCCATTATTGAGTAGCCGTCGTGTGAGCCCTGACTGTTGGTCCGGATTTATTTTATCAAAGATGAAAGTCATTGCCGCTACTGTCGGACCCCAAAGAACGGCAAAAATAGGACCGTTGAGTGTCGACAGCTTTAAACTCAAGTCTTGAATATTAATTCTTTCATCGAATGGCAGAACAGCATTCGTTTCAACGCTTGAGTTGTCTTTCATATAGAAATAGACCCCGTTTTCGGTCTCACTGTTCCGTAATAAACACTTCCAGAGATATCTGTCCCGAACGAGTCCCTGTTGTTCGGCCGGCATTATTATCTCATTGGTTTTGATGGCATAATATATCTCTTTAAGCATTTCTGGATCAAAGTCTTTGCCGCCATTCACTTGTCGAAGATTAGATCTGAAGGCCTCAAAAGTCATAGGAATTGACTGACGCTTGACATTAGTGTTGTGCTGATCAACATTCAACATAATTATAGCGTAGGCCAGACTGAAGGCCGCGTCTTCGTTAACAAAAGGACAGTCATTAGACTCGTGCCAGTGATGGGCGAAGTGTTCCAAAATCATCGAAATGAGAGGCGCCTCTCCGGGCAATCGGAATGACTCCAAGAATAGACGGAGAGCGGCATCAATTCGGGTGCTTTTGAACGCAAAACTCTCGACAAATGTCTGCAAAATATTTGACTGCTTTTTATTCGACAGATATTCTCCGATTTGTCTTTTGTCGAGTTTAGGGTTATCCCGAAGAAAGGACACGATATCCATATCACTCAGAATCAAATGATTGTCTCTCATATATTGAATGCCTTTCGATGGCTTTGTATTAAACTCTTCGGTTGCGGACGAAAGCATTACTTTCTTATTCTTTTGGATAATAATATCCGAAGTATTTTTCGGTACTTTTTCTGGTTTCGGATATTTGTATGAAATATAAGTTCTTTTACTAAATGTTTCCATTTTTGCCAATTCTTCCGAATTATCTATTAATTCGTTTTGACTAATAGTTTCAAAGTTGTCGATGGCTTCGATCACATCTTTAGCTTCAGTTGGAGTCGGAGTCGATAATTCAGCGAAAGGTTCTCTAATGGATCCGACATCAATTTCTTGTGGTGTATTGGGTGGTGAACTCTGTTCTTCCATTTGATTTTGATCTAATTCTTCAGTTGGAACTATTTGCAGTACTTCTGGTTGGCTCTGAACGGAGAGGTCTTCAGTTGGAGACTTTTCTTCAATTTGATTGAAGTTCTTGTTGTGAACGGCACTGACTATAGTGACCGCTGGACAGACTATAAGAATATCGTCGCGACATAACTCAGCCTTTTGTAGACTCTTGAGTATAGCTAAGAGTGCGTCCAAAGACAACATTTGCATTGAACTGAACTGAAAAGTGGTGACATTACTCATCGAAGTTGTCTGAGGACTGACTAAAGTCGTGAAACAGTTTTTGGAGAATAACTGTAATAAGTCTTCCAATAGATTTGTGGCGAACGGATCGCAATCGTAGTTAAAGTATATTTCGTGCGGCAAATGAGTTAAGTGACGGAAAAACGCCACTAAATATTCTGCGCCGATCTCTCGGAACTCGAAGGGAGCGTTTCCTGTGGTTATGATATCCATTAACCGAATCAAAAGAGCTTCGAATTGGTATTTCAAATGCATTCGCAAATTAGTGAATATAAGGAAAGCCAACCGAAGGGATGCCGCGAATGAACTCAAAGGCCGATCGCTTTGCAAAAGCTGTAAATAAATGTCTTATTATTAAAGAATAAAAAAGCGTTTTTGTTCCAAACCTGCATCAGATTCCAACACAAATCCGTTTTAACGGTTGATATCAAACAGTGTTTGCTTCCGATTCCGTGAACTGATGTCTCGAAACTGACGGTTAATAGAGTGAGTCCGACGTTAATCATCGCTTCGGTATTCTGTCCCTCCGGTAAAGGGTTTATTAATGACGTTAAATATGAGAGTAATTCGCGAATGGAAGCCAATCCATAGTAATGACGAGTTTTGTCTATAATTAGACCCAAATTAAAGATCAAACTAAAGAATTAAAAGACAAACCTTCGCGAGAAGAGTCTTCTCTATTGAATCTAATGCTCTGTTTGTTCGTAAAGTTGGTATCATTTGAGTCACGTTTGGATCTCTTACTCATAGAACTCATCAATTTTGAACTCATTTTCAGATAACAGAAGTCATCAACGGATTCGTCATTGAATTCAGGGATACGCCTGAAGAGGACCTGAACCATATCTATGAGAGACTGTTCGGCGCTCTTCCGCAAGAGTTCACTAAGTCGTGGTTCAAAAGCTATTCTGAAACAGCTCTGCATTATCTCACAAACAGCACTATTTGATAAACTTGGATATCGTCTGACAATTAACTCTTTCAAGACATTCAAAATCCTCATCAGAACCACTTCATCACTGCTGGTGTCCGTCCCTATAAAGCGAGCCTTTGTCACAGAATCGGCAATCATTTGGACCGCAATTTCAGAGTTAATGAGTCCATAGTTTATAAATTTGAGAATCGATTGGAGCGCCAGACCAGTGATTGGTCCGCTCACGTCTTTATTCTTAATCACTTCACAAAATGGTCTCAAATAATTGGGATCAGTTACCACTAATTTGTCTTTTCTTAGCTTCGCTTTCAAACGAATCAAACTCTTGAGTAATGGATCGGATATCATTTCTTCGAAGTCATCTTCTTCTTCATATTCTGCTACAAGCGTTGAAAGACGTGACTGCGATGTGTTCGTCGATCGGCTCAAAGAAGTACCCGATCTCTGAGTGCCCTTCAGGATAGATGTGGACAGCATCGAGGCCTCGCCCAACACAACCAAACGAACAGAATCTGTTCCAATAAATTGAATTATCAATTAATCGTCTGAACCTATTGAGAGATCAATTTATACCGTCATCCATGGCTTCCATCATCTGATTCAATGAAAGTGTGATGAGTTGGCAATCAATGCAAGAGTTTCATGACTTTTGTAATTTCTTCTAAAAAATTATTATTTGTTTTATTCTTCAGATAAAGTGATTTCACAATGAATTAAATGCGAATCGGATTCCAAGTATTCAAAGGATAATAACTTCTTAGAAATAAATTTAAAAATCTGTTCCGAAAGCGAATCACTCAATGAGTGGTAAATAAAAAGTAAACAAATTGTGAAATATTATTGTTTTGCAATTCATTCAAATATAACGTTACGTTCAGACAAATTGCGTTCAAAGGTTTTGTCATTTTATTACCATTTCTTCAGAATATTCTTCATATTATTAATTCAGTCAAAGAGTGAGTCATATAAAAAAGAGGTATATCCAGGTTTTTTTTTAATTGCAAGATTACAAAAACTAGTAATATTTTCTTCAGATCAACCTATAATACTTTGAATAACCAAAACATATTATATTTGTTTTATTTAAGCAATACATTCACGATTATAATTCTATAGATAACCTACCAATAAAAAGTAAGATAGAACAAGGTGAAAATAAAAAGTGGTAGATACTGGACTCGAAGCTGGACCTTCTCAGGACTACTTCTCTATTTCCAAAAGTTAATTATTTGTATTTCAACTCTAGTTTTATAAAAATTAATCAAATAATTAAAAGTCGCGAATAACTATGGGAACTAAGGAAGGCTCAGTTGTTGGTCGCACAGAACACAAAACCCGATATTCAAACCCAGAAACAACAAAAAATGCTCGGATTTCAAAAGCTATATCAGCGGAAGAGCAGATTGTAATTTGTTTTTTCATTTAATTTCTTAATTATTAATTTATTTCTCGCGCTCTCGTCTGACTGTAAGCTCTCTATCAACAAAAATTAAGTATTTTATGAAATTTTATTGAAACTGTAATTTTATAATTATAAGTCGAATAATAGACTTAAAAGTCGCGAATAACTATTAATTATTAAGAAAGTCTCATTGGTTAGGTGGCGATGCTCTCCGCCTTCGACCCAAAAGGTCGTAGGTTCGAATCCCGGTTCGGCAGTACACCTTTTCTGTCTTTGTTGAAAAGTCAGTGTTTGATCCAAAATTCCCAGAAAATTGTTACAACTGTTACGTTAAGCTCTTG
>JAQIXD010001034.1:0-18246 GCA_034699985.1 Minunthozetes semirufus | reverse complement strand
ATCATAATTTATATTAGTTAGAGAAGGATTCAAATTCAATATCTGGAAAAATATCTTTAGTTTTTAAAATATTATTCTTAACTTTTATAGATAAAAACAAATCAAAATAAGCATGATTAATAGATTGTTTTGTCTGATGACAATCATATGATTAATAATTTATGAGAGAAAGCGATCGATTGTTTTAATTTACATCAGATCCCAAACAAATAAATGTCTGCTTTGTTTGAATATAGTGTATATAATGGTTATAAAATTTTATGGCTTTTCATGAATTTCATATTTTTAGTAAATTTTGTTTATGACTTATATTTCAAATGTGTTTCCAAGAAAAGAATGTCTTATATTTCTTATGTTCGTTAAATTGCTTCACAGTTTTATTCCCATTTCTTCCAATTCTTATTACAAGTTTATTCTCATAAATTAATCACAAAAGTCATCAGAATTTCTAAATAAAAGACATTGTTGAGCGTTGAATGAAACTAGGTCATTTTATTTAATTTTTTATCGGTTGCGCGATTGTTCATGCAACAAACTTGGTCTAAAACAAAAATTTTATGGTTAGGCTAAATGGGTTGCACCATGAGTTAGGATACGTTCTATCATTTTTCTTTCAAATATGATGTTTGCTAATATTTTTGTTTTTTTATTGTTTATATATTTTGAATTTACCCCTCACTATTTATTCAACATTCTTAGTACTCATTTTTGTTGAGTAATTTCGAAAAATCTTGGCAATGGTACTGCCTAATTTAAACTTCAATTAGACCTAGTCAGTCTCTTTTAAATATTATTTATTGATTTTAATAATAATAATAATTGTGTAACACAAGCGTGGAATAACCAGTTCATTTGAATTTTTAAGAATATCTTAAATGAAAGTTGTGTTTAAAAAAGTTTCATTTTAATTTTGTCCTCTCATTAAAGAAATTTTAACCTTGATAAGCTTTGATGGAAGTTTTGTTTCATTTGTTATTAAATTAATTAAATTAAAAACAGATTTTAAAATGAATTAAAGTTTGAGTTAATGATAAAAATTCATTACTCTTTTAATGGCATTAATTGTGTAATAATAACGTCTTTAATGTCTTTAATGGCTATCATTTATAACTTATAAGTGTATTAAAAATCGACAAATATTTTAAATATTGTATTAAATACTATAATAAAATCCCATTTTGGAAAAATGAGATAAAATATGATTTTTAAATCTGAATGAATTGATAGCTTACGTGATCCCTGGCGTGAATGGTTGTGCCGTATCTTTCAAGGAGATAATTAATGATATTTATGTGTCCATATATGACAGCCTTGTGCAATGGTGTGGCGCCCATTTGGTCCCTACAGAAGGCATACTTCTTCCTATCGATCAGGTGCTGAACACTTCTGTATTTTCCTAATGTTATCGCTCTATGGATTTCCTCGATTCTGGCCTTCATTTTATAGAAGAGAATAATTTGTTGTCATTAGATTAGAGTTATTTTTCATTTGGGAATCCAATCACTATTTTCTACAAATATTGTAACTAATATTAGCTAATAGTAACTAATAGTAACTAATAGTATCTGTAGATTAGAAATAATCACTGTTTTCTGTGGACAAACTTTTCTAATTAATATTGTGAACAAAATTACTTTAGTATTTGGTCTTTGCATTGAATTAACTCATAGTTTAAGTAATTTTTCTAAAATTACTCCAAGAACTATAAAAAATGAATTGCTCAATGCTCTATTTGCACAATATTTTACTTCGAAAGTTTTCTTGGTTATAAAAAAGTTCAACTTATAAAATTAAAAGCAGTCAATTGTATTGTAATTTTAATTCAATCTATTTTTACCTCATTTTATGATAGTTTTATTTTAAACTGAAGTTGTTAATCTTGGTCATCCCTGATTTTAAATGATATAAATTCTTATTATTTCTTGGTCATAATGAAAATAATAATAATAATAATAAATACACATAAAATTTTCTAAATAATGTGAAAGTTACTTTTTGTAAGTATTTTGGTAATTATTATAAGTTTAATGACTATACCTGGAAATCTGGCACCTGTTTCAAGAACCTATTAACTTGAGGCAGACGTGATGTTTTGCCGCTGAGATGATCGCCATAGCCATCGAGTACAGCCTGTTCAAGCTTTTCAACTTCTCCTTGTTTTAACCATTGACTAATTGGGTCTTCAGTAATTACAGGACTGTTAGCAGACATCGACTTTTTTAGAAGATAATAAAATAGAAAATAATAGCGAAGTATTTTTGTGAAATACTTAAATCAGAGCACATCATAAAAATTAGTAATAAAAGTAAAGGTCTCTTTTTCCTTCAATTAATGTTATTTCGGAGTAAAATAATTGATAGAAACTATCGAAAGAAATAACACATAATATGTCTGTTAATGAAAATCAAGTAAATCCGTGAGTATCGCACAGAATTGCACAGAATAGTAGACTGTTGTTTCAGGTTTTTCCGATCGGTTGCCGGGAAATGAGATTCAAATCAGAATCGTTTTCAGAACACATGAAATACTAATTTAAATCAATAGACAAATATCGTGTTAATCATTAACTTCCAGACCATTTAGTTGAGGGCAGTCTTGCGTCGGCACAGAATAACGAAGCAAAACAAAAATAATTTTGTTCTCCATTTAATTGAAACGAATTATTATTATTTTCTGTTAGTTTAATTCACAAAATAATAATTTAGGGGAAAATAGTCTTCAAATGTCTTATTCTGTTGTCAACTGCCCTTTGAATCAATGAGTTTTACAATAATTGTGTCATTTATTCACAATCGAGTTATCAATTTATTTTTGATGGTTTGAGTAATTTTTTTTTTTTTTGACTCGTAGTGAAATTCTTGTGACGAATGAAGAATCAGTTTTCTGTTTCATAAATAATTCTCCACTTTTATATGTATCGGAAAATTTAATGATTGAATCAAATGGAGTACTACTCACTCATAAGTAGAGCTAAAAATGAGAAAGTCATAAAAGCATGTAAATTGAGTGGTGTCTGACCATTACAGAGCAAAACATTTCAAAACTATGAAAGAAAACATTTTCTATTTATTATTATTTTTTCTATTTTTCTATTATTTTATTCATAGATTGAATATTAATGAAAATTATAATTTATTTGAGAAAATTGTAAGAAAAAATGCAAATCAAGTCATTTACGGGCAAAATGTTTATTCAATCTTCCAAATTCATTAATTGACCAATTTTAAGAATATTCTGTTCTTAGAGTTGCCACTATTTTCACAAAAAAAGAATAAACAGAATATTCTGGATATTTGTTACAGAATTTTATTGATATTAAATGTTATACAAAATATAGTGTTTGTCCTTTAGATATGTGTTCAATAAGTTTTGTGCAAATTTTATGTTAAATTTATTTCATTTTGTTTTGTATTTGAGAAATAATTTGGACAAAAGTCTATTGAAATTTACTTTCATTTCTATAAAAATAAAGAATCGGTTGTCGTCAATGGCAACGCTATAGTTTACACAGAGCTTATGTTTTGTTTTATACATTCTGTTGTACCTGTGCCATTTCTGTTGATGACATGAGTATTAAAGTAATGAGTATTTCCCTTTTATTTTTATTTTTATGTCTTATTAATAATTTTGCTTTTCTTCTAGATTTTCAAGATTCTCATTACAGAAACATTTACTATGATTTTTATTTGTTTCGACTTTGTTGTATCATGATCAAAAGATAAAAATAGATTGAATTTCAGTAGAATGGCATCTGATTCTGTGCAGATGATTAGGCTCTACATTACGTGATATTTTGAAAATTAGGTTAAAACTTGGTATTTTGTTGGTGGGTTCTATCAACATTTGTGTCACAAATGAAACACTAATAATTAAAGTCTAATTGACTTTCATTTCAATTGAAATTACTTTTTACGACTAATAGCAGACATTTTCAGATTTTTAAATGAGTTCTTCACTTCTTCTCTTAAACCACAATTTGTTTTATGTTTTACACATATTTTTATTATTCAATTCTAAATTTAATTCAATTATAAGTCCTTTTATGGTTAATATGGGTTTAGATCTCCAAAAGAATAGTCTTTTGTTGAGAATTTGAAGGATTTTGTTTAATTTAATCAAGCAAATTATGCAATATTAGAATGTTTTTTCATTGGAATAGCTCTTTCACAAAGTGGTAAGTTAAAAAATACAAAAAATTGACCTGGAACAGTTCTCATTAATTTTATATACTTTTGCTAATATCCCGATTCAGTTGACATTCATTCAATTCAGTGATTTATTTGTTTTGAAAACACGTTTTTTGGCTCAAAAATAGGATTTGCTCTGAATTTAGTGGATTTTACTCAATATTTATGGCTTTAATTTTATTTTTATTCCTTAAAACCATTGACATGACATCAATATTGAATTTATTTTTGAAAATATCAACGCTCTGTTGTGAGCACAGGATAGGACTCTCTTTTTGATCCAAAGATTTTTGAACTCAAAGTTGTTTCACAATTTATTTGATTTTTGCATTATTTAAGTTTAATCAAGAATTTTGTTTATAATTCGGAACACATTTAATGATTACTTGATTTTGAATGGTTTTAGTCATTAAATGTTTGCTTAATTTGAAAGTTTGTTCTTGGATTTGATCCCAATTAGTGAGTAATCAACACTTTTTCCTTTAATTTTAATTTCTTTTCATTTAATTAATTAATCGATTGATTTATATCCAGAAAATTTTGTTATAAAAAATGTTGAGATTATTCTTCGTTTGGTTTGTTTACTGTCTTTTGGTGGGTTTGAGGGACAGTAATCCCATTCATGACTTGAGATTAGACACAACTTTCATTCATGAGTTCCACGAAAGTCTTCTGACAAATCTGACAGAATTGATGGGATCTAATAGTTATTCTGATAAAGTTGGTAACTGGCAGTGGGATAACCAAAGAGATATACATAAGTGTGTTAATGGTGTGGCCAAAACAATGTGGCTCATCTCTTTGCCTTATATCAAATTGGGTGATCAAGAGCTAAATTGGCCAGATCACCGTGCTATTTGGATAAATGTGAAATGCAATGATGGCAGTACCATCCCTTTCACTGTTGATTTTTCTCAGTCAAAAGGAGCAAGGAGACGATTCGGATTCTTCAATCATCAGAAAATGTATTTAATGTTTAATTATTTTTGTGAATTAATGAGAAAGTTATGGCTAATCCTTTTTTACTAGTGTTTTACGTGGTC
The DNA here is from genome assembly GCA_034699985.1 of Minunthozetes semirufus. Taxonomy (NCBI): domain Eukaryota; kingdom Metazoa; phylum Arthropoda; class Arachnida; order Sarcoptiformes; family Punctoribatidae; genus Minunthozetes; species Minunthozetes semirufus. Next base: position 13,016 of record JAQIXD010001034.1, on the reverse strand, counting down.
CACATCAACTAAATTTACCTGTTAAAATGATTTATCAGGTAACTAAAACAAATACACCATACAGTTTATTTGGCTACAATTGTCACCACTATTCCACACAAATGTATGAAAAACTTTTAATGATTAGTCAAAAAGTGATATAAATATATTATTTAACAAACATTTCACACAATTTTGTTATTTTTTTATAAATATTTTTGAAAATAAAATATTATTTTATAAAATATGTAAAAACTGTTTTTACTCGAAGGCTTTCAATATTAATTTATTAATTTAGTAATTTTATAAAACATTAGATTTACTGTATTTTAGATTTAACTTTTGATTCTTTCTCTTTTTTCAATCAATTGATGCCAGTCTTATGATGTGGGAGTCATCAAACTTTCGTTTCTATTTTAGCTTAAAAAAGGTCTGATCTTATCTGATGTGATGCGATGTGCGAAAGACTGGTTCTGATCATTGAATTATTGAACTCTCAGACTATTCATCTCAATCTCTGAATTTTATCTATTTTGCGATCTTTTGATTTTTCAATAATTTATAAAACATAGAAATGTGTTTTCATTTATCACTCTTAGGTCTGATATATGAAAAGCGACCCAATTCTGAGTCCTTCCGATGGGAATGAGTGAATCGATTGAAAACAAAATTAAATTAAAAACATTTTATTTTATTTTCATCATTTGATGATGAATTATAAACAGAGCGGAACTCCACGGGAAAAATGACAAGATAAATTTATTGATATAATACTAGAGTAATCATAATTTTTCAAATTCTTTAGAATCTGCTAAATTTTCATCTATCAAATCAGTCTGTTTATCTCAAATTGCAATAAAATGACTAAAAGACGATTCATTTAAATACAAAAAAAGATATTTAGAGGAATGATAAAGAACATTTTCTTGAGAATACTGTCTCAAAGTTAAAATAAGAGATATCCTTTCAAATATGATTTAGTTCTTGACTATCCCTGTCTTATATGCAAAGCAAAAGCAAATCAATATTTTTTATAGTTTTCAAATCATAATGTTTTGGTTTGACTCTGGAGTTATAGTCTAGACTTGAATATTGAAAGTTGTTTTTCTAACAAAGTATGCAATTTGTGAGAATTGAGTTTCTATTATCGATAGCATAAAGTGCTTGTAATTCAAGTAAATGATCATGATAACACTGCTAACACTAAAAACACTGCTAACACATCCAACACTTTCTCTTCAATAATTGTGGAGTATTCCTCTGATTTCACTTTTCCCGTAATAAACGGTTTTATGATTTTTTCTCGTTTGCCTTCAGTCCCGAAATCTTTTATTATTTTTATCGATACTAATAATCATTGTTTGCAATAAAAGAACATTTTTTATAGTAATTGCAAAAAATTATTAACCATTAAATAAAGTGAAAACAATTTCTATAATTCAATACATTATTAAGGATTAGATTATTGTCGTTATTCAGGAGTATTAGTATCGAAATTACTGATTGCTTTCACACATTTTGGACATACAGTTTGGACACAAACACTAAGACATCCATTAAGAAGATGTGTTCTCTTATTTACTATTGACTTTCAGACCACACGTTATTTCAATAGTTTTAGTCTTTTTTTATATCAAACTTCTAATTTGCTCATTAAATATGATCAACACTTCTTCACTACAATTTCAGTAATCAATGTTAAATGTGATACAATTTTTAACTCAAAATCTTTTCGTTAACTTTATTTAAGAATAAATTTTGATTAAATATAATTATATTTATTATTTATTAATTGAAGTAAATGGTTGTCAGTTCACTATTCAACTGATCATAAAATCAATATTTTAGACTAATTGTGATGAATTGCATACTTTTAAAAACTTTGACCAAAACAATCTTATTCTGAAAGTTTCTTTGAATAAATAATTGTATTTTGTTTGCCTAATGAAAAATATATCGATTGGTTGTCACCATTCCATCGAGAGTTAAGTCAGATATGAATTAAAGTTTTCACTTAAAGCCAATGTTTACAATCATTTCACTCGAGATTTAAATAAACTTTGGTTTCCATTGGTTTTGATTTTCAAATTCTGTTAATTAAAAGAAAAGTTTGATCTTATAATCAATTATATTAACTTTTCAATGAATTAAATATTCAAAATTAAAGAATCAAAGAATAAATTTTATGTTAATTTAATTAAATAATAATTTAATCAACAAAATGGCAATAATTTTATTAAGTTTCCAATTTATTTTATCTAACTTTAAGATATGAAAATTATTTTTGAAAACTCATATGTTATTATTATTATCATTATTATACCACTAGATCTAAATTTATAATGAATTTGTGTAGGTCATAAACTTTAGGACCTAAAGTATTGATACTGATGTGACATTTAATCTTAAGTCAAGCGTCGAAAAAGTTTTAGTTGAGTAAAAAGAGATTTAGTTATTATTCTGATTTCACACAAATGATGATAACTTGAGCACATGAACACATTCAGGTCATACAAAATTAAATATAGGTATATTATTACTAACAAGTAAGATAAGATAAATAATAATAATAAAAATCTCCGAGGATTTGCTCAATAAGAGTCTTGTCGTGAGATTTATTCAAGTGATGAGACAAATACAAGTTGTTGTTAGCTCTAAATCAAAGACATTAATCCTAAGACTGAATAAGAAATCCAATATTAATGCACTCATCACTAAAAGTGGATTTTTTCGGTAACTCTTTTCCTGATCTCTTATCTAATGAAATAAGAAAAATATTTATTATAAAAGTTGTTCAAAAGGGGTACAAAAGGGGTCCTTAAATAGGAAATATTCTTAAATAATAGATGTGTTTTTGAAGCCAAATCATCTCTAAAACCTCGAATAAGTTTCTTCGGGTTTTTAATCTATTTTTATAATGAAGTTAAATTAATTTTATAAATAAATCAATCAATCCCTTTGATGACGTGCACAACCCCATTGAATATTCTCAAAACTTTTGATTATTTAGAAATGAATTTTGATATTTTTGCCTAAAATGTCAACAATTTTAAGGAAATTCCAAATTTGATGGAATGTTACGGAAATTAATTTTTATGAAAAAGCATCTTGCTAATATTGTGAGCAATTTTTTGGATTTGAAAAATAGCTGTTGATCTGTCTTTGTTAAGAGGATGTGCTTTGCTATCAGTCAGTGTCTGTTCATTCACTTTGTTGCACGAATTTTGGAAAGAGAGAGGAAGTGCTCACATTTTTATTGATAGATCTGAGACTTCCTAAACCGATATCGATGTCAGTTATTCTTAATTACTTCGGTCTCTGACTATATATCAAACATTATGTCAGGACTTATAACTGTTGTGGTGACCACATATATAAGTTAATAATACCATTTTGTTGAGCTTAAAATTAAATATTAGTAAATTCAAATTAAATTAGCATGATTCAATAATTTGTGTTTATCCTTAGTTATATTAAGTAGAGTAAGCTTTCTTTTCAGGAAATCCTTGGATCTTATTTTGATTTGTGTTTGCAATCCTGGTCACACTATACCTAACTGGAGTGCTACTCATAGAAGCTCTAAGTTAATATGGCTGTGCTTTGCCTTCAATTAATTGATTAGTTATTTATTTTTGTTCGATAACTTTCTAGCAGTGAACATAAATCATCATGTTCAAATGAGAATTTCTTATTTTTAATATTCTTGTGATATATCAGTCTTTTATTTAGATTATGAGCTGATTGTGTTATTTATTAAGCTTTTGGAATTATTGCTTGATCATTTTTAAGATAATTTATAGTGAAAAGATTGATGAGTTGCCTAAATTAGAATTGAATGTGAGAGCAATAAATTGATTGCTTTTGAAATTTGATAGAAAATAAAGTCAACTCTTTTGGTATAAAATGTGTCATTAAACGACTCTTTTCTCTGAAAGTCTTAAAGATTTTGTCAATCATTTGAAAATTTCATGAAAACAATCATCAATTTATTTGTTGAGAAATTGAATCCTCCAACTTTTTTCTTCCTTTAATGTGAAAGTCTTGAGTGATTTCTTATTTTTTCATTTCTTTAGTTCTCTATTTAGAGCTCAAAAGTAGTCTTTACTCTCAGAGATATCTGATCTGAGGAATGAATAAAAGTAAAAATTGTATGAATTCTTCGAAAGAATAATCTTTTACTTTTATATCAAATTTTTTTCAAGACATAAGTTATCCCAAAAGAATAGATAATTTTCTTTTCCGAATGTTTCGGTGTTTCGGCAAAAGCCTGTGAAAAGACTATTTCTTTGTTTCGGTGCTCAACACCAAAATCGATGAATTCTTCGCTAATATTTCTCTTCTGCAGAAATATAATCTATTATTCAATTGATTTAAATATGATAATACAAGAATCAAATGCACGAGAGAATCACCGATTAAGTGTGAAATGTTTTTGCTTATCCACAATCAATCTATGATTAGGAGTGAAAGTTACCAAAATTCTTAAAGTGCAGTCATTTTGTAATAAAATGTAAAAATTTTCAATAATTTTTGAGAAATAAGGATTTTTACATTTTTAAAGACAATTGAAAACTTTTGATAGATCATTGTCGGCCTCTCGAAAAACCATTGTTTAAATATTAGAACAAAGATTACATTAAATAACAACAAAATTATGAATAATTTTAATTCTTTTAACAATTATTTAAAATTTTAAAAATATTCTGAAAACAACTTCACTTAAAATAAGAACTAAATTAGAGCACAGAATATAAGAGGAGAGTAATTGGAGCTCAAGGTTTGGAAATCAAGCACTTAATCAATAGTATGACTGATCCCTCAGAAGTGTTGACCAAATTAAGAGAGTTTTGTGAGAAATACTTTAAGAGTCGGCCCTCATCTTCTCAGAAGTTAGAACTGATCCGAGAGTTCAACAAAATTGTGCCAACAATTTGTCCTAAACTCTGTGAACGACTAAACACAGAGATATTGGACAAAGAGCCCAATGTTTTGAATATCACTGGACAGTGCGTTGTGTTTGGGGATATACATGGAAACCTCGAGGACATGTATGACTACGAGAAACAGTTTTGGGGAAATGAAACCGAGAAAAGCATTTATGTATTTTTGGGAGACTTTGTCGATAGGGGAGCCTTCAGTGTTGAGGTATCTCTTTATCTATTGTCTCTCAAACTACTCGATCCAAACAAATTCATTTTGGTTCGGGGAAACCATGAGGTAAGAGTGGTTAACAAGGGATACACTTTCTATAACGAATGTATTACCAAATACGGTTCAAAAGAAGGAAATGAAGTTTGGGATCAAATCAATTGTTGCTTTGAAAGACTCCCGTTTGCGGCAATCATCGACAAAGTAGTCTTTTGCTGTCACGGAGGAGTTCCTAAGTCAGTGACTAAAGTGGAAGATATGCAGCGCATTCCCAAACCACTGATAGATCCAGCGGTGGAAGCGATGGGCGCCCATGAAATCTTGTGGAACGACCCGATCGAATCAATGGCCACTTACTCTCGAGTGACAGAACGAGTGCTCAGACAAAAGAGAGTTGAATTCGTGCCGAATAAGGCCCGATCCACAGGATATTACTTTACAGTGTTGGCCGCAAAACGATTTATGGAAACCAATGGCTTTCTTCTGATTATTAGAGCCCACGAGAGTGTTAATGAGGGCTACAAATACACGACAGAAGGCAAAGTGTTAACCGTTTTTTCTTCGTCCAACTATTGCGGAAAAAACAATACGACCGCCTGCGTCAAAGTCGGCTCCGGATCAGCTCAGGTAGTTCTTATCAAAATACCATCGAAAACACAGAATAGCACCACATTATAGTTGACAGTCCCTCCTCTCTCTCGACAATACATTTAATTTTGACAATTATTATAGAAATCAACGAAACTATCGATAAATTGATTTCCAAATAACAAAACAAATCAATCATTGATTTTGTCTTTCATTTAACCAAAGCTTATATACTTGCTACTAATAGTAACTAATGAAAAAACAATTGAATATAATTTAAATAACTATATTTTCATTCAACTTTTTCACCATCCAAACCTAATTAATTAATTAAACAAAGATCTGAATAATAAAATGTGATAAAAATAAGAGATTTTAGGGATTATTGCCATTAATAGCAAATATAGGGCTACAAAACACCAATATTTATAAATTGATTGAATTCATATCTTAAGTATGGGAATAGAAAAGATCGATTGTTAAAATCGTTGTGAATATGGTATAAAATTTTGCATCTTGATTTTTATTGAATAACTTATCGAGATATTCTCTAGATTTTCTGCACAAATTGAGTATTTACTAATATCATACTTATCTTTGAAGTTCTTATCAAATCTGAAATACACAATATTTTAAAAATATTTTTATTTATTTATTTATTGATTAAAATTTTAAAATTAATTAAATATTAATGTAATTTACATTTAAAGTTATCTTTTAAAACGTTTTATACAATTTTCTTAACTTTAATCAATAATAAAATTTAACAAATGTTTTGTTCAATTGTTTAATAGAGAAATCAATAATTAATTTTAATCGTCAAAATACAATACCCAATACTCAAATACTCAAATAACATGTTTATTTATCTAAAATTTGAAAGCAATTCTCCTTTGACTAATTATTCTTCTTTGGTATTCTTTTGAGTATTGATTCTGAAGGAAGTGTTTCGTACAGAAAAATATCTAAACATTTGAATTAAATTCAAACGAAAATTCAATTTTTATTCTCTTTATTATCTGGTCTTAAATGATTCAAATGCTTTCAAATTATGCATCGCTTGTGAGCGGAAGCCATCCGTTGAATGCCATCCCTTTAATTCCCTCTTTAATTGTATTCATTCTTATTATTCGGTTATTATTTCAATGAATTCAAACCAACTTTTGTTGATATAATTGTTTGCGTGAATCCATGTCTGGTATTTGTCTCACAATTCAATCTCAAATATGAATTTCTCCCCAAAAATCTATTAAATAGAAATCTATTTTATCCTTCATTTATTAGAATAAAACAGAATTCCTATCTTTAAGAATTGACTTACAATAATAACTGACATTTTCGATCATTAGATGACTTTTTTACAGCAAATAATTTTTTGAAAGGCTTTCCTGAAATCCCGATTAAAACCACAATAAATCAATGGATTGAGCGCTGAATTGATGTAACTATAAATAGGAAATATTTTTGTAATTAATCAATATCTCTGATAATTAAAAAAAGCTTTGCTTCTGAAGTGTTAAAAAATAAATAAGCTTGATAACTTTTGATAACATTTGAGAAACTATACAATCACTCAATAATTCAAATGTGAGATATAATTATAATATAGTCTATTAAATAGAGTAACCAATTAATGATTGATCGAATACATACCCCAACCAAGTAATGAAGTTTTCAACTTCTTTGGGCAAATAACAAGACGGACAGAACGGCATAATTACATACATCAGGAAGAAAGGAAGCCTAAGAATAATCAAGAATCAAACAAGTAATCAGTCAAATGGTTTTCATCACAATTATAGATGTGAGTCGAAAAACAAAGTACTAATAAAGACATCATTTGATAGATTAAAATTGATTGACATTAGGTTAAGAAAAGCCATAATTCTTATTAGTTTTACATTAAAACTCATTCAATACGTGACTCTTATAAGAAGTGTTAAAGCATTTGATTCTTCGGTTCCTTAAACCAATGTCTAGAGTTGTGTCTTATTATGCATTTATGTCAGAAAATTCATCCATTCATTCATTGTGTGCCAAAAGGCATATGTCAGACAAAAACTATAAAAAAGAAGAATTTCTTTCTAATAATCTTTTGGGTAAAGACTTGTTTTCATCTTTGACTTTCTTTTTTGATACTTTACTGTCGTTTAAATATTTATTTTATAAATTTTTGTCATTTTTAGAAACATTTGAATATATTTAAAAATATTATACATATATTGTATTTAATATTCTTTTTACTAATCCTGGTTTCCTTCAACTTTCATCGGTTAGATAAATGCTTTGAGGCCATTGTTTTTGTTTCTGTGATATTAAAAATTTAAATTTCATTTCATAAAAGCATCGAACAAACAAATATTGATTGTTTTCAGACAAAGTTTATCGTATTTTTATTATTGATCACCTTGTTAAAACAATTCTTAATAATACTTTCTCATAACTTGACCAATGGAAAAACATTTTGACTTATTTAGAATATTAATAATATAATACATTTATGAAGAGGTGTTAAAATATGCAAGAATATATATTTGTGGTAACTTACCAACATGCTACGAAAACTCCCATAACAATTCCCAGTATTCTTGTGGCTCTTCTTTCTCTTGAGAGGGAGATTTTCTGCTTTTCCTCCCAAAACCTCTTAACAGTAAAGTTTGAACTGTCATCGATTGGCCGGCCTTTGGCTTGAGTTATAATATTGTGATCATTACTATCACAAGTGATAGAACTGGCTTTTGATCTGTAGATTGTTTGCGACAAACCTTTGCTGTCTTCTGTGGACACCAAACGCTGATTAACAACAAGTGTCTTCTGATCGATATTCTGTGCAATCGATTGGGAAGCACTCTCTGATGTGTTATATTGGGATACAAACTCTCCGCCATCGATATTCTGTTCCTCACATTTGTCTTGTTTTGCATTCTTCGTGTCGTCAATCGAGTCCTCATTATTTGATTTCACTCTCTGTTTGTCTTTAAGAGTCTTTTTATTAGACTTTTTATTATTTGTTATTTCACTAGAATTGCATTCTTTGTCGCACTTTTCTGTCTTCTCATCACTGGCTGACTCCACATCCACTTTATGTGTCTCATTCGTCACATTGTTCTTAGAAGTGGACATTAGATTAGCCATCGCTGACGCTTTGGCTCTGTCTCTGAGCCGCCGGCGGGTGGCCTTGAATATTTTGAAATACACGACTGCCATTATCAATAAAGGTATAAAAAAGGATCCACTTGAACTATACACAACATAACTTCTTTCTGCTGTTAGAGTACAAGGAGTGTCTTCATCAAAGACCGCCGGCCAGTCGTTCCAACCGATAAGGGGTGGTATCGATATTAATGCACTGATAGCCCAAATGAGAGCAATAGATGTGCAAACTCTTTTCATTGTACGCTTCTGTGCATAATTGATGGGGTCGTGTATTGCCCAATACCGGTCCTATTCAATGAACATACAATAGAGATCACATTCGCATAAAATACATAACAATTTCCATTTGATTGAAGAATATTCTGTAATTCGATTCATTCAAAAGGAGTAACATTTTTTCATAACTCATTTTTCTTTATTCTTGGAATTATTATGGTTACTAAATATTTGTTTAATATACGTATTCTTATCTTGAACATGAAGTACAAAAGACCCGGATCACTTGGAAATTAATATTCATGTTATATCTTGATTGTTAAGAAAATTGTCATTTGCTAACATACATAGGTTTTCATATTCTTTGTTTGGATTAAATTCTGGCTTATATTTCAAACAGTACTTCAAAACGGAATATAATTGTATTTATTTTATTCATGAAATTCTTATTAATCTATAGTATAGAGTCTATAGTATAGACAACTCTAACATTTGAGTCAATATTTAATATTGCGTTGAATTCTGTTTCAATTCTTATCGCTTTTCACACTTAATATTCAAATATGAATTTCAAGGTTTGAAAGTCTGGAGTTTTATTCAATTTTTTCACACTTAAGCAAACATTTGTATAACAATCAGAGGCGTTCAAATATGTTGACCGAACACTAAATGTTTCTAGATACTCACGACAATTTAAAACAAATTAGGGCATTTCAAATTTGTTGAGTTTTCTTCCCCTGTAATCATAAAATTAAATATATTCGAAATCTCCATTTTGAAAATAACAATCAAATTTATTTTACTATTTCTTCCACTTTCATAGAAATACATGTAATATTGCTCACCTCTGGTTGATTTCAAGGATATCTCCTTTATTACATATTATTTGAGAAACCCCGGGTTCAATCAATTTTATTACAAAATACATAAAAGTATATTTCAATTGGTTTTGTTCTATATTTTTCAGTACAGAAGCACTCCTTTTGAAAATGGTTAACAATTCCTTAGTTTTCAATCTCTTGTTTGAATGGAATTTGAATGAAATGAAACTTTTATTCCTTATATTCCTTGTATTCAAATCTCGTTAAACAGTATTTGTGTCATAAAATTCTTTGTCAAATAAAAATGTAATTCAAATATATCTCATTTCAAAGGATGTGTTAAATAAAGCATTTCATTTTCAATCAATTTATATGTAATAGAATTGAATGTAAAATAAAATTGAGTTTCATGTTTTACACGATCAAAATTATGAATTACGTCAATTGAATTCAATTTGAATTTAAATATTAATGAATTTCTACGTTCTTGCTAAATTTAGCAATTAAGAGCCCTTAATTTGATCACTTATGTATGCATTAATTGAGTGATGGAAGTGCTCTCAAGTTTTAATTTCAATTCAATTTTACTACTAATCAAGAAATTGGACAAATTGTTGGCACAATAATTGAGTATATATTAATGTAATCAAAATACCTATCAAAGTGTTAATTGAAAAGAATCCTTAATCAGTAGTTAGTTTATAATTTTTACAACTGACAAAGGTTAATGATGACGTAATTCAATACTTTGATTTATTCAAAGATTAATTATTGCTGAATACTTTTACCATATTTACTGATCATCGTATCAAAACTAAAATTCAAGATTACCTTGTTCAAATATTATCCTATTTCAAATATATTCAAGGGTTAAGTAATAAGAGCTTTTTAATTATTTCTATTCTTTCGAAATTAATATGTTTGATGATGATCATTTATTTGGCAAACATAATTAAATGTTAGACACACTCAGTCAATATCTCAACTAAATCTATAAACTGTTAATTAAAAAAAAATTAAAAGTAATAAAAAACTAATAGTTAAGGTTAATAAAAATAACTGGTTTTAAAGTAATTAATAAGGGGTTAAGGTGAGGTAGAGTCTTTCTCGAATTTGAATAATTCAATGAATAATCAAGGATCACTTCTATCTCATCATAACAACCATTTGGCAATAATTTGTGGAAATTAATGAAATTGATTTTTTCCCATTTAATGCGAAACTGATTTGGTTTGTTTGAATTATTTGGATTATCTTGGTTCAATTCAATTGTTTCGATTACTTCATTTATTTATGGAGTCCTATAATAAAAGTAAATTACTTGATCAATAAGTCAATGACTTCAGGAAAAGAAAGCAATGAAATGAATTGAATGTCATTTTAGTGGCAAAACACTCAAATCAATGCAAAAGTTTGAGAGACTTTTAATACTCAAACAATAGAGAAGAGCATAATTTGAGAGTTGAAAAAAGTGTTCATTACTATCAAGAACCTAATGGTCTTTATTTAAGTGATTTTGTTTGAAAAGAAGTCAATTTTCGTTTAAAATTACTTTAATTAACTATTATTTCATTTTATTCTTATTTCTCAGCATTTCTTAAGGTTTTGAAAAGAAATGACAATCGATGATTATTTTTTAAAATGATCTACATTGATCGCATTGATCGCATTGATGTACTTTTTTTCTATTGAGATATTTGATAGGTTTTAGGCTACTCTAAAATGAAAGCATAAAACTCTGAAACTCTGGGTTTTATTTCTTTCATTTATCATTTGTTTTATTTTAGAAAGTTTAGTGTTTCAACTTGATATTTTCAATTTAATGTAATAAAATATCTTTATTAATTAATCATAATGAAAAATTGAAAGAAGAATATTTGTTTGACATTTTTTAACAATTGAAATTGCCCCTTTATGGAAAAGTTTAGGAAACTGTCAGAAATATTAGAAATAAATAAATATTTTTAAAGAAAGGTTCTGACAAGTCTTTAAATTCATCTGGTTATCCGCTCTAACTCTCAATTTATACGGGTTGTAATTCGTTGTAATTATTTTTCAACAGGTTTACAGTTTGACTCAAACTAGATATAAAGATTTGATTTGAATTACAGATTAATTATAAATTCAGTTTTTCTTCAAAAGTATCGATAATTCAAAATTTAAACTCTTTTTAATGTTTGCGATAAATGAATACCAAAACTGTTTAAAAATATATTTCAAAAACTTAAGTCTCTTATCGCCATTAAAACGGTTTTTCGAAAGAGAGGAAAGTCTACCGGAAAATGTATCAAACATTTTATGACTAAACTTAATAATAGTAATATTCTGTGGGGATCTCCAAGAAAAGGCTCCAAATCATTCTTACTTCAAACATTTATTCCGAAAATTATATTCTGAAAAAATAACATAAAATTCAGGTTTGGGTTTATTGTTCTCAGGTTAAGGTATAATAGTCTGATCATAAAAGTCAAGCAATTGTAATCTGGCTGATTCTTAAACTAGCATTTGATGACTTCTGTGATCCCTTTTATAAGAAAATGGAAGAGAAAAATAAAATTATTCGTTGATCCGAAAAATGCTTATCTTTTATTTTAGGCGTAAAACCTATTCTCGGCTTTTTTCAAATGCCTTTCTTCTGTTTTAAACACAAAGCCGTATATATGACTCATATGAGACACTAAATTAAATATAAAATTATTTATATTTCACGTTTTCATTCACATCTTTCTAATGCACCATTTCTTCATTCTATTGTTGAAAAATATGAGCCTTTACATTCAAAATGAACAGTGTGAACATCAATCAAGATTTTTTTTGCTTCATTCAATTTTATTAAAAATTCAGTCATTCCTATGAATTTGAAGACTTATTTTCGACTGCTTTTTATGAATTTTCCTAAAGAATTGAATTACAGTTTGAGTCCATATTTGAAGATTTAATTTAAAAGCAAATCATAAAAAGGTCTCAAAAACTGAGTTTTCAATTAGAAAACTGAAATATCAAATGATTCGATTCAATCTTAACCTAAAATATATTGAACAGCCTATTGCACGGCATTAATGAGTTCGCACAGTTTTATCTTGATAGCATATCTCTGTTGAAAGTATT